>JASDQU010239189.1:6620-16802 GCA_032191745.1 Picea mariana
TTTTTTTTTTGTATAAAAATTGAGGATATCTCTCTCCCATCAGGTTTGACTATTGTCCTACTTGATGAATGCAATTGCCTTTGAAGTTTGAACACTCATGACTGGACTAACCTTATGTATGTTTCTCTGTTCTGAAGATTCCTTGATAGTGCTAATGGGGAGAGCTGTCTTTATCTTCATTGTTGTTAATGTATCGTGCCATTAATTTTTTTTTGACAACTATTAACTTATGTTTGGGGATGCAGGAAGCAAAATTTAAACTCTAGTATTCAGTGCCAAAGAGTCCTATGAACTTGTTCTTGTACACAATTTCATTCATACTCATGGAACAATTTAACAAAACTGGTGCTGCTGGGATCATAACAGTGCATCCAAAAGCTCTACTGGCAATTATAAGGCCTCTGCTTCCTTTACATTTTCAATATGTATGTCATTTATTTTTATATTTGTGTTAAAAATTTCTGTACTTGGCTTGCAGGTTAGGTGGAGCTTAGGTAGAGTTGGAATTTGGCCCTCAGACCCAGATTTATCTAATTTTATCTAATTTCTGGGTGGGTACATTTCCATTTCTAAATTGGGTAGGCGGGTAGGTAGGCCCTTAAGGCTCCAATGCTTCAAATTGAAGCTCTGATACCATGTGTAGAGACCAAAATATACAAGTTGACATATAATTCCTTTCAATTTGCATAAATAATTCAATCACCAGCATATAAGCAAAATATTCAGCAAAGATTAAAATCTATCTACAACATGAAATAACTCAACCATTTATAATTAAAAAAGTACCTGCTTCTGATGCTAAATCTCGCTACTTGGGTTAGTCCAATGCTGAAGTTGAAACTGTATCAAACACTACCCAAAATCGTGTTTCCTCCCTGTCAACTAGGAGCAGCATGTCCGGCTTCCTAGCTCCAGGATACCGTAAGGATATCCTGGCCCCCGTACCCAAAAACCCCAGCAAACCAGTGCCCCCTGCTTCTGATTCACCAAAGTCCACCAAAATCAAACTCCACACCAAAAAACCCCACAGAGAAATCTTCCACCGAAATATATCCTCCTCCCCCCAAAAGAATGATCCCTCCTCCCGTCATATCCCTCCTTCACCGACTCTTTCCCCCTCATTCATTTCCTTATCCCTTTATTCATTATCTTATCCCCTTATTTAATGTCTTATCCTCTTATTTAATGTATTATCCTTTTATTTAATGTTTTATCCTCTTATTTAATGTTTCTTATCCCCTCCGTATACGTAAGTCTTTAATAAATTAAATTATTAACCCCTTTAACTTATTACCCATGTCATTGAATGTGATATGTAATCAATCAATCAATTAATTAATTAATCAAAAGTTATAAACAATTAATTAATAAATAAATATTTAATTAATATTATTAATGCTAATCAATATTTAATTAAAACCATATTAGGACAATTAATTATCAAATTAATTATAATTAATAATCCCTACACATCTATTTAAGCAGGGTTGTTATAGGGTGTTCGGGGGCAAAGCCCCCGAAAGAAAAATTGCCTTGTAAATGTATATTGTAATTTCATTGTAAATCTGCACTGCTCATTATAAGGTCACAGATATAATGGTAGAAATTATGTTAGGGTTTTTTGCCCTAGAAGGCAACCCTCTGTTATGAGGGAAATGTATTGCGGCTATGCATTATGGCGATTATTGTATTCTGAGAGAGGAGACTGTGAGAGAAAGAAGAGGAAGTTACAACAGGTTTTGCCATAGGTTGTATCCCTTCATTTGTTGGATAATAATAAAGGAATGACCTGGAAATTTCTCTGGTGGACGTAGCCCACACTGGGTGAACCACGTAAATTTGTGTCTCTATTGTATTGTGTATCTTCTGTGTTTTGTTTCCGCATTTGTTTTATTTTATTGCTTCGTGGTCTTGTTTTTCTAACAGGATCATCTACAGAGAGCACAAAACTAGAAGAAGGTCCATGCAGACAAGCATAGAGTTGAGCATACTTTTGAGGTTGCTGACTTAGTCTATCTAGCCACAACCATACAGACAGGCTTCTATAAAAAGAAGCGGAGCAGAGAAATTGCAACCACGTTTCTTTGGGCCCTACAGAGTTAGGAGGAAGATAGGGGTCGTAGCTTATGAGCTAGAACTTCCACAAGGCAGGAGGATACACAATGTCTTCCATGTGTCCTACCTAAAGAGGGCCATCATCCAACACATCACACCCATCGAGGTACTACCTCCCATGGACGATGAAGGGCAGCTTGTTTTGATTCCGGAAGAGATACTAGAGGTTCGAGAGAAGAGGCTCAGGAAGAGAAGCATCAAAGAGTACTTGATTAGGTGGAAGGATCTACCCATTAAGGATGCCACGTGGGAAAATGAACAAGTGGTGAGAGAAACAGGTTTGGAATTGCTTGAGGGCAAGCAATTTCTAGCAGGGGAGACTATAATGTCCCCCACCTCTTGCTGAAGAGGTATCAAGAAGACTCAGTGGCCTAGGCCTACCCACTAGGCCATAGTCTCACACTAAGGGGAAGGGTCAACCAAACTAAAGTTATATTATTAAGTTGACTTGATGAAAATGTGAAAAAGAGTTAAAAGATAACTCAATGGAGGAATAGAAGCGCTGGAGGTTGAGTTAGGAGTTAACCCTAGGGTTTAATCTAACTCAACAAAGAAATAGAAGAAAAGTATAAAGGGAAGGCTAGGGCACACCTATTATTCATTATGGATTTTGGTATTTTGCTTGTTGATGCTCTCGAGCATACCGTTTTGAGGGTTTTGATATTACAAACCCTAGCGAGCAGCTCAGTGGTGAAAGATTCCACTCACCTAGCTCCAAGCTTGGTCTCGGGGATGAAATACTGCACCCACACCATTCTACAACTATCATCGATCCAAGAGGACTAGCAGGGCCGTACCATTTGGATCAGCAGGGCCATACCAGCTAGGGTTTTCTTGCAGGGGCGCACCAGTTGTTGAGGAAAAGTTCGATCCAGACAAGGGAAGAAGCTTGAGAGTTTTCCAGCATTAGGGTTTTGCTTGCAAACCCTTGCTCATCAGTTTGAGGGCTTCTTGGAGGATTTATCACGTACCCATCATTTACGAGGAAGGGGATGATTTCAGGAGGAAGGGTACGACTTGGAGATTCAACAATTCTTAGATCTAGAAGGCTATAGGCTAGATCTGATCTTGAGACTTCTCTCAAGTGCTTGTGGATGCCCAATCTATCATCCGGGAGAGTTTCATACGATTTTGAGGCCCCATTCAGCTAGGTCGTACTATTGGCCATATTCAGGGTTTCAGGAGGGTTGTACCATCCTAGGGTTTCTGTAGATTGAGGAGGAAGCTTCAGTGTTTGAGCTTCACACTTCAGGAGAAGGCTTCCCTTGCCTTGATCTATCATTGGGGAGAGTTTGGTAGCATCAGGAGGTCTATATCTTCAGGAGGGTCGAACCCTTGGTGTCCTTTGTCTTCAGCAGGTCGTACTAGCAGTCATTAGGCCATACCAATTGCTTGAGGGGAGGCCGAAACCTTGGTCTTGCAGTTGAGCGTTCATCTTCTATTGGCAGCCTTTGGGAGGCTTGATTTGTATCTCCGGGAGCATTTTGTATACAACTCTAGTATTTCTTTGAAGCCATCTATTCAGATCTGCTTCTCTATTGTATCAGGTGCTTGCTTTCTTATAATAAGTTCAATTATTTGCTTGTGGTTTCTATCTTGTGTAGTGTTGATGATCTTCATATGATGGTAACGATGTTTATGTAAATCCATGGTTAAATAACTGAATAAACCCTAAGGCCGAAATGTTCATGGTCAACCTGCATACACAACAAATAAGAAACAAATCAGTGGTTAGTTAGTGATTCCAAGTGAAAAATTGGCTTGGGATCATTACATCTATCAATTCTACTTTCTTAACTCTCATTCCTAAACTGAATGGGCCGACATCGTTTAGTGAATTTTGTCCGATTGCACTCTGCAATTTCTGTTACAAAATCATTTCTAAACTTATAGCTAATCATATCAGGTCCATCTTGTCCCGCTCCATTTCAGAAGAGAAATTTGACTTTTTAAAAGGAAGACAAATCATCGATGTTATTCAATCAGCTCAGGAATGCATTCACGACATCATAGAAAATACGCTTCAAGCGTTGATCCTCAAAATTGATATGAAAAAAGCTTATGATTCCATAAGTTGGGACTAACTCAGATTGGTTCTTCTTCAATGTGGTTTTGGCCTTCATACAACCAAATGGATCATGGGTTGTGTCTCTTCAACGACATTTGTAGTTCTCATTAATGGAGAACCCTCTAATTTCTTCACTAGTGGCAGGGGACTCAGACAGGGCTGTCCGTTCTCCCCATTACTATTTACCTTAGTTATGAAAGGCTTGAGTTTGGCTTTCAAGAATAAACAAAGAGAGGGATTGCTCATAGGAATCAATGTTTCAAGAGTTGTCATAATTCTACATCTTCTATTTGTAGATGATCTTCTCATCTTGAACAAGGTATCCTTATCTGAATGGCAGGTGATAAAAGATCTCTTGAATATATTCTGCAGTGCAACCTGTTTATAGATTAACAACCAGAAAACATCTTTTTATCAGTTTGGAGTACATCAAGCTGCTCTGGATTCTATTAAGCTTATCTTCAATTTTTCAATTAATAACCTTTCCACTGGTTTCAAGTATCTCGGTTATATTTTGAAAGCAGACATTTACAGAGCAGAGGAMTGGAACTGGTTGTTGTTGAAATATGAAAACAAAATCAATCACTGGTGCAATAACTGGTTATCTATGGGTAGTAGACTAGTGTTAGTCAAGGCGGTCTTAGAAAGCCAGCCGGTCCACTGGCTGGCCTTGGAAAACATACCAACCTAGATCCYTCACCGTATGTGACAGATTGTTTTTAATTTTCTGTGGAATGGAAAAAAAAGAAGAAAAAAGGGCTTTCATCTGTGCAACTGGCACCTTATAGCCAGACCTAAGAGATTCGAGGGATGGGGGCTGAGGAACCTTTTTAGCTTCAGTCAAGCTATGGCAGTAAACTCCCTCTGGTGGGCCTTAAAGGTGGATGGACTCTGGCATCGAGTCATTAAATCCAAATATTTTCCATCTATCACTATTGAAAGTTGGTTCAGATTAGACTCGGTTTCTCGCATTCGGGGCTCTCCGACTTGGAAATATCTGACCAAAACTTTTCATCTGGTAGTTCATCGTCTCTCTTGCGCCTGGGTACAGGTACCTCGATCCACATAGGGAAGGACCAGATTCTCGGATTGGGATTGTCGTCCTTCCTGTCGGATGATCTGATTCAAGAACTTAATCATCGTGGTATTTTTTTATCTCTTTCAGGCTTGTTGCCCATCCCGTCTAGGAATTTTTGGTCATAATTGCTCACTTCCACTGATTTGAACTTTGGAGAGACACTTTCAACAGAATGGCAGAACTATAGAGAGTTTCTTATTAACAGTGGAATTCAACGAACTCAAAGACCAGATGCATTACATTGGCTTGGAGGAGATCGCTCGGGCAAAATCTTAGTAAAAAATGCCTACGAGGTCATTGAATAAAAAAAACACACATTTCTGATTAGTGGCTAGAGAAATTCTATTTGGAGAGGTGACTTTCCATTAAAACTTAAACTATTCAGCTGGCTTCTTATGGAGAACAAACTTCTTCTTTGGAACAACTTGCAACACAGAGGATTTGAAGGTCCGAGCCTCTTCTCCCTATGTAAGAACAATGCAGAAATGAACATGCATCTCTTTGTTGGATGCAACTTCACCTGTGGTGTTTGGGACAGAGTTATACATACTTTAAAGTTCACAGGCAGATGACAGGGAGATTCCATTTCCAAATGTTTTAAAAACTGGATGCAACAATTTCCCCCCTTCCCTCTATTACTGGTCTTTCTTTGTCAGATAATTTGGTTAGAGAGGAACCTTGTTTTATTCGAGAATGGAACTCCTTCTATTTAGAGGGTTTCTTATAGAACTCTTTCTTTTTTGTGAGACTTCTGCACGGAGAAAACTCACAAGAAGTCAAGGAGACAATCTCTACTAGATGTGACTAGGGATCCCACTGATTGGTCTGATAGGGTGGTCACTGGATGGTTCGACGAGGCAGCTTCAGCTTCGGGTCAGAACAATGGTGCGGGAGGAGTTAATAATACATCATATCTCAGAATTTATAAATGGTATTTTAACTGCGGCCCAGGGACTAACACTAGAGCAGAGTTACTCAGAGCTTGGGCACTTACCACAGTGGAGGTCACGCTGGACTTATCAGAGATATCAGTTTATGGTGACTCCAAGATAATCATCGACTGGTTATGTGACAAGGGACAACTTCAGGTTCACAATTTGGAGGGCTCGAAGGAGATAATTCTTGAACTAACAAACAATTTTCACTCCATTTCTTTTTAGCATATTTATCGTGAATACAATTCAACAACAGACACTCTATCAAAATAGGCTCTTCAACAGGCTCTGGGGAAAATTGTTTATTTTCAATGTGTGGGGGAACATGAAGGCCCCCACTTGTCACTTGAACTTTTTTAACTCTGTTTTGGTTCTGCTGGGATTTTGTATTTTTGATGTTTTTAGGTGATATGAGATCACACTCTATGACTCTTTTTGACTTTGAAATAGAGCACCCAGGTTGCTACTTTTTGTATCCTTATCTCAGGATGGCTGATATATTGTTTTATGTCTCCTTTCCTTCAGATGCTTACGAGCATTTTTATCGAAGTTTACTTGTATTGAACAATTTATATTTATACCATATAAATATAAAGTGAATTTAAAAAAAAAAAATGAATGAATGTTTTAAAAACAAAACAAAAAAATATATTTAATATTGATTAACATATCTAGTTAAATAGGGATATTAAGTGAGGTATATAATCAAGGGAGTCAATTTAAGGGATTGATGTTAAAACTTCTTACATAAAACTCAAAACAATCAATTACTTAAGTGTTCTCACCAAGTTAGTTATAGAAATAATATATGATATGAGTACTTTATATTGTGAGAAAGTGATAGATCTTGTAAATGTCTTTCATGTTTCTTTAGGATTGAGACATATGAAACATTATTTTTTCATAGTATTTGACAAAGGAAGTAGGTGGTATTTGTCATATTGCTAGAGAGTCAAACAAACTTCATGATGAAGGTTAAATTTGTTTTCTGTAAAAAAAAAACTTTAATATTTAATTATTCTTTTTATACAAATGATCATCATACTTATATTAATCTTTATAATTATTTTAAAATATTTAATTATTATTATTTTAAAATAATATTTCATTATACAATTTCTAAAGTTATTCATCATACCTCCACCTAAAATTATTCATCATACCTCCACATACTTTTAATATTGTTTACAAGCCTTCAAAATTATTTATAAATTAATGATTTGTACCTACCTATGCAACAATAAGTTGATATGGCATGTATGAAACTACACACTTATGTGTTCCCTCGAGAGATTCTTAACAAAGATCACATATGTGATCTGAGAAACACACTATTCAAAACATATCCAATAATTTGATATCTCATATATGAGAACACACACATTCATTCTCTTACGAAAATAGAATATTGACAAAACATTTTATTGTAAGTAATCTAATTGCATTGGAGTAGGCCTAATGGTTAAGAACATGTGTTTCTTCCTTGGAGGTCACAAGTTCAAATCCAGAGGGGGGTAGGGTATGTATACCTTTTTAGACTTTAGCAGTCAAATTGCTACAATATGTGATATGCCTAATGGTTAAGAACACATGTTTCCTCCTTGGAGGTCACAAGTTCAAATCCGAAGGGGGGTGGGGTATGTATACCTTTGTAGACTTTAGCAGTCAAATCGATCCTACTCTTGTGCTCAATCCATTTGCTCTCATGCTCAACGAATCTACCCATTTTAGAGCACTCCAGGCACCTCATCTAGTCATCAAGCCATCACAACAGTCTCTTTCATCTATGCCCCACACAACATAAGGAACAACACTCTCTTTCATCTAGCCACCACAACACTCTCTTTCAATGCCCCACACAACATAAGGAAGATCTCTCGATTCTCTGCCCAATAGACCCTCCCTTGGGGATATTCTTCCCTCTAGGTCTCTTAAGTGTCATCAAGCCATCACAACACTCTCTTTCATCTAGCCATCACAACACTCTCTTTCATCTAGCCATCACAACATAAGGAAGATCTCCCCGTTCTCTGCCCAATAGACCCTCCCTTGGGGATATTCTTCCCTCTAAGTCTCTTCAGTGTGGGTCGAAAGAGTCCAATCTATTATAGACCCTTGGGGATATTCTTCCCTCTAGGTCTCTTCATTGTGGACCAAAAGAGTCCAATCTATTGTAGGCTTTATGCATGAACAAACTTCCCTCTAGGTCTCTTTAGTGTGGATCAAAAGAGTCCAATCTATAGTAGACTTTATGCATGAGCAATATAAAACATGATAGAATTAATGGAGTGTAGGGATAAGGGACTCCCTCGACATAGCTAGAGAAACACATGTTCTTAACCATTAGACCCACTAAAATTGTTCTTACACATAATTTAATTTAATACATTTAAAAATATCAAAACTAAAAATTACACTAAATTTTTTATATTTTCTTGATTTTAATTAAAAAAATTATATTTATAATTTTTTAATTATCACATCAGTTGAAATAAAATTTAATACTATTATATATATTACATATAATTAAAAATAATAAAAATATATTACTTTGTACAGTCGAAATCACAAAGAATCCCAGGGCGTTAAAAGTAGAGGTACCAGTCAAAATCACAAAGAAAAAGTAGAGGCACGGAACCCACCATCCGCACAAAAGCAAGTCAGTGCCATCTTCTGTGCTCATTCCCCCATTTATCGGATCTCTTCGGAACGAAGAAACGAATAATTTTAATTCCTCCAGTACAGGAACGGATAGGAAAGATGGAATTTAATTATTATTTAGTACAGGAACCGATAGGAGAGATGGAATTTAATTATTATTTAAATTTTAAATTGATGTAAGTTAAAATTTATTTAAATAGTTTATTTTTTTAAGTAAAGATTAAGGTAGAAAATTTTGTGATAAAATAATTTTTTTTTATTTGATAGGTTTTGAAATTTTTTAAAGGATTAATAATCATTTATAATTTTATAATTTTATTTGATTATTTTAAATGTATATTTTGATATTAAATGCTTTCCATCTAACCATTTTGGATACACCACAATACCTTGCCCTTTAAATCTCTTTAAATTTTGTTCCACTCACAGCTAGTAGCTGTGAGTAGAGACAGCCGCACAAGTTTTTGGATAAAGTATGTACTGCGCCCTTTAAATTTTGTCCCACACACAACAGTGAGCAGGCATGCTTACATGAGATCCGCTTTCATAAGCCGTTGAAGCAGCAATACAGAATCCAGATTACACCACTGTTTGTCCGTCTTTCTTTTATATATTACGATTTGTCAATTAATCGGAGGGGCAACTGTTTCTCCTCATGATCAGCTTATTAGAAACTGTCAATTGAATTGAGGGAGAGATGCTAGGTTTCTATTCTGTAAAAACTTATTGAGTGTATTCCAGGTGAATCTCCATGTTTCAAAGAGGGTATCCACGCAATCGTCATCCGAGAGGCCGCGGCAACAACAGAAATCCTCCGGCAGCTCCGGGTAGGAATGCCCGCCCTGAATCACAGTTCGGGAGCAATCCTGGAGCTTCACATGGACATCGTTTCTCCAGGTTTGGACTTCGATCCCCATCAGAAATCGAGAGATGGTTGGAAAACCAGGTTACTATTCCTACAACCCATCTCATTCCTCATCTCAGTTCCCCTGAAGGGCTTCATCTACTGAGGCAGATAGCAGATAACCGTTCTCTGTCGTCTGAAATTGTGATCAAATTGGCCAGACTTGTAACCCAGGACGGTATAAGATCCAGCGTAGAAAGGTATGATACCAATAAAATATACGGAGTATTTCCGGGGTCGGCTTTTCTCTCGCAGATTCAAGGCTTTATCGGGGACATGATCGAGGCAAAGCCCAAGGATATCTGGCCCTTCGTTCATCTTTTTGAAGAGATGCAGAATCGAACTTCGGATGGATGGAGGTACCTTCAAAGTGAGGCTCTCAGAGAAGCCATTGATGGGATTCCGGAGAGCGCTGAAAAGA
>JASDQU010239196.1:0-11327 GCA_032191745.1 Picea mariana
CAAAATCTTTTTATGGCCATCTCTGAGGATATTTTGGAAGAGGATGTTGAAACTCCCCTTGTGTTTGAGTCACCTGAAATCACTGATATAACCCCTCCCTCAGACTCTCCCAAAGTAGAACCCATCATTTCCCTTAATTCTCTCATTGGCTTTTCCGCTCCCCAAACCCTCAAGTTAATCGGTTACATCAAGCATTGGAAGGTCATCATTCTGGTTGATAGTGGAAGCACCCATAATTTTATTCATCGCCGCATTGCCCAAGAAACTCATTGCTACATCCATGCTATCAACATTTTCCAAATCATGATTGCCAATGGTGGTTCCATGAAATGTGGAGGGCACTGTGAAAATGTGTGTCTCCAAATCAGTGACTACCACCTAAAATCCCATATGTTTGCTATCGATATGGGTGGTTGTGACATTGTGTTGGGTACCGACTGGATAAGAACTTTGGGTCCCATTCTCATGGATTTTAAGGCATTAACCATGCAATTCGACCAGGAAGGCCACCAATATAAATTCCAAGGCATCACTTCTGGTCAACTGAGGTCATTAGTTCCCATCGCATGGAAAAGCTGCTCAAAAAAGGTCATTCTGCTGTCATTGCCCAACTCCATTCCATATAAGCAACATAGACACCCCTGATGCCACATGACCTCCAAGCTCTCCTTTCTAAACATCAAATGGTATTTTCCACTCCCCAAGGACTCCCTCCTTCCCACGGTGTTCATGATCATTCCATTCCCCTTGTACCTGGAAGCTTTCCTCCCAATATCTGTCCATATTGCCACCCCTTTTCACAAAAAAATGAAATTGAGAAAATGGTCCAGGAACTCCTTAATGCAGGCATTATCCGCCCTAGTATGAGCCCTTACTCTTCTCCTGTAGTCATGGTCCTGAATAAAGAAGGTTCATGGAGAATGTGTCTTGACTTCTGTGCCCTCAACAAATTGACCATTAAAGACAAATTTCCCATTCCTGTCATTGATGACCTTTTGGATGAATTGAGCGGCACCCAATTCTTTACTAAACTTGATCTTCGCTTGGGCTACCACCAGATACGTATGAAAGAGGTAGACATTCCCAAGATGGCCTTTCACACTCATGAGGGCCACTATGAGTTTTTGGTCATGCCCTTTGGCTTGTGTAATTCCCCCTCCACCTTCCAAAGCCTCATGAATCATGTCTTCCATCCCTTTCTCCATCATTTTGTCTTAGTTTTCTTTGATGATATCCTCATCTATAGCAAAACCTGGACAGATCATCTTACTCACGTGAATCAATTTCTCCATCTCCTCTCCTAGCACCAACTTTTCCTGAAACAGTCTAAATGTGCTTTTGGTGCCTTAGAAGTAGAATACTTGGGTCATTTGGTTGGCAAGGATGGCGTCAGGGTGGATCCAAAAAAGATTGAAGCTATGCAAGACTAGCCGCACCCAAAGACTCTCAAAAGCTTGCGTGGATTTCTGGGCTTAACAGGGTATTATCGCAAGTTTGTTAAGAACTACGAAAATATTGCAGCACCTCTCACTACTCTCCTAAAAAAGAACTCTTTCACTTGGACTCCAGCCGCTGCTCAGGCTTTTCAAACCTTGAAGACGACCATGTGCACCACTTTGGTTTTGGCCCTTCTTGATTTCACAAAGACCTTTGTGTTGGAATGTGATGCCTCAGGGAAAGGAATCAATGCTATCCTTATGCAGGAGGGTCGACCTTTGGCCTTCACCAGCAAGCAATTGTTTGAAATGAATCTGGGCAAACCCATTTATGAAAAAGAAATGTTGGCTATTTTGCATGTCGTTGATCTGTGGCACCCTTATCTCTTGGGGAAACGCTTCCAAATTAAGACCGACCATCAAAGCCTCAAGTACATTATAAAACAACGCATTTCCTCTCAGGAGCAACAAAAATGGGTGACTAAGCTCTTTGTTTATGATTATGAGATCATTTACAAGAAGGGAAAAGACAATGTAGTGGCCGATGCACTGTCCTGAAAATATGAAGAAGAAGGATCCATTTTTTCTCTTTCCTTCATTGTACCCGATTGGCTCCAAGCTATGTGCCAGGAATGGCTTCAAGATCCCAAAAGTTCGCATCTGATCTAGCAATTGTAGGCCAAGGCTCCGGCTCCCCCAGGGTACTCTTGGCTCCAGGATGAGATTCGATACAAAGGCCGTTTGTATTTAAGTAAACAATCAAAGCTTAAATCCACAGTACTTTCTGAGCTTCATGCTACACCCACAACGAGGCACTTAGGGTTCACCAAAACATATGATAGGGTCAAACGTTCTTTTTTATGGGATGGTATGAAACAGGACATCCGTAATTTTGTTGCTGAATGTGAGGTGTGTCAACGCAACAAGGGAGAAACAATCAAACATCCGGGCACACTACAACCACTTCCAATTCCACTGGCTATTTGGAAAGATATCTCTATGGACTTTATTACCGGCTTACCCAAATCAAGGAATAAATCAGTCATAATGGTGGTTGTGGATCGCCTTTCCAAGTATTCTCATTTCTGCGCTCTTCAACACCCATTTACTGCATCCATGGTGGCTCAACTTTTCATGGACCAGGTCTTCAAGCTTCATGGCATGCCACACTCTATTGTTTCTGATCGTGACCCAACTTTCAAAAGCACTTTTTGGCAAGAACTGTTTAAGCTATAGGGCACCCAATTGCATCTCCGCACAGCTTATCATCCCCAGACTGATGGTCAAACGAAAGTTGTCAACAAGTGTTTGGAAACATATCTGAGGTGTTTTTCCTCTGAAAAAAAACATCAGTGGGCTCAATGGCTACCCCTAGCCGAATGGTGGTACAACACTTCCTACTATACAACTACTCACATGACTCCTTTTGAAGTGGTATATGGATAGAAGCCACCTTCAGTACTCTCATACTTACCGGGTACCTCGAAGGTCCAGGAGGTTGACCAAAATCTTACAGTTCAAGAGGATATTCTTCGTACCCTTAAAGAGAACTTGGTCATGGTACATAATTGCATGAAGCAACAAGCAGATCAAGGTCGCTCTGAACGTCAATTTGCAGAAGGGGATCAGGTGTTTCTACGACTGCAACCATAGAAGCAAACTTCCCTCAAGGCTGAGCATTGTCAGAAGCTAGCGCCCAAATTTTATGGTCCTTATACAGTTCTCAAGCATGTGGGACAAGTCGCATATCAATTAGCTCTGCCCAGTCAGTCGAAGCTACATCCAGTTTTTCATGTTTCATGCTTAAAGAAGGTGATTGGAACTAGGTGCCAAATTCAAACCAACCTTCCTGAGTTAGTTGAAGAAGGATCCATTTGGCTACAGCCAGAAGCAGTTTTGGACCAGCATGAGCGTCGCTTGCATCAAAAAACCATCAAGGAAGTGCTAGTCCAGTGGAAATATATGACTCCAGCAGATGCCACTTGGGAACCAGCTACCATTTTGCAGCAGTTTCCACATCTCAAGCCTTGAGGACAAGGCTGTTTTTAAGGGGGCAGACATGTTAGGGTCCTAACCTGCACATAGGTAGATCAATATATTTGGATGTAATAAAGGTCAATATTGATAAGGCCTTTCAATAAAATAGAATAAGGCGGATGTAAGAAGACCTAATAGAAGCTTCCGCTTCTAGAAGGATCTTCCTCTAGATGCTTCTCTTGATATACATATTTAGTATAAATAAGGGTCAAGGGTATGAAAACACTAGCTTGGAGATTATTGTAACAGAGCGCTGCTCGATTGGAGGTTGCCCCCTCGAAGAGGCCTATGGACATTGCTTTCTGAATCAAAGTGTTATTTATGTTATTGTTCTTATATCATTTCTGTGTTATTTTGGAGATTATGCTAGATATATTACTGTTATTCTGCCATTTCTAGCATTTTATTTCTGTTCTGCATATTTATTATATCTGGTATCTTGCACAATCCTTTTATATTTCTAAGTGGTATGCCGAGTCATAGTACTTGGTCAATACCTTTGGCCACTAATCCTTTCTCTTATGGTATGCCAAACATGAATTCACACTTCTCATCCTTTGTTTCATCGTCTCATGTGAGTCCTAGTTTTGGGTATGGGGGCTTGATGCCTCCTTATTCTCCTTTTTCATTTGGTGGGGGTCATATTCCTCAATTAACTCCTACGATAGGAGGTTGGAATCCTCCTTCATTTGGACCTAATCCTAGCTTCACTTTTCAAGGATCGAGTGCTCAAATGGGCGGTCCTTCTACTTCGTATATTCCATCTGTCATTCCTTCTTCCATATTGCTGATTCCTATGAATTCTTTTATTATGGAGAATCTCCCTCTAACCTTTGGTGTTTCATCTAGGGGGAGTCATTTTTATAGTATGGGCAACTCCTTGCATGAATTTCTTTCGTCCAGGGGCAACATATATCCTCACATGAGTAGCCCATGTCATGTCGCTTTCTCCTCGGAAGCACCTTCCTCGGTGATGAAGCCCTTACAATATTTTATGAATTAGCTGGAAGGAGGATACTATCTTACCGGGTAGGGCCATAGTGTATACCAGAACCCTGCTTGGCCCATGATCTCTCAAAACCAGTCTTTCCCAAGACCATGGTCTAAGATGCTGCAACCAGCCACTGCAAGTCATGCTGGAAGCACAAGTCCAATCACTACGAGTCATACTGGCATTAAGTCACCAACCTATGCAAGTCATGTTGGAGACTTGATACCAACTTTTGCTAGTCATGTTGGAGATCTATCACCAACCTCTGCAAGTCATACTAGGGGCAAGCAACCAACCACTGCAAGTCATGCTGGGGGCATAACTCTAGTCACTGGACAAACATCACCAACCTCTACAAGTCATGTTGGAGATGTGTTGCTAGCCTCTGCAAGTCATGCTAGAAGCATGCCACCGGCCATTGTAAGTCATTATGGGGGCATTGATACGATTGAGAAGCCTAGACGTATAAGACGTAATCCCAAGTTCCTTTGTAGAATTTGCAAAGGAGATCACCTAAGTCATTTGTGCCCTTTTATTGTGGTAGTATGAGAAGTGTGATCCTTTTCTGTTGGCCCTTCGGGTTATGAGTTGTCTTTGGTTTCCCAACAATCTAATCCTTCTTTGGTTGATACAAATGTCGTGCCGATGTAATCTTTGACCGACACCACTCCTGCTTTGGGGAGTGATGCGTCTCTTGACCATGTTGTCTCGCATCATATTCAACCAACAGTCATGTCGATGCAATTTTCAACCGACACCACTCCTGTTTTGGGGAGTGATGCAATATTTGGTCGATCCCACTCTTCTCTTGGATACTGACAAGTCTAAGGAAGTGACATTGCCGATGCAATCTTCAGCCAATCCCACTCTTCTTTTGGGGGGTGATACACCTTTTGACCATGTCCTTAGAATTTCTAGTTATGTACCTTCTGAATAAGGGAGCATTCCTCACTCTCCGAGTACGCTCCCTCCAAGTCCTAGGATGGTTTCCTTTGATTGGAATGATCTTGTAGAGCCTCATCGTCCTTCTTCTACACCCTTCCAGGTAATGGTTGGAGTTAATATAATGGGCGATCGTCGATGTATTGTAAATGAAGGATCCTCTGCAAGTATTCTATCCTCCTCAACTTGACAAGCTTTGGGTTCTCCCAAGCTTGTGTTATCTACCAGTGAGTTCATGGATTTTGATAGAAGACTTGCATAAGAGCCCTAGCCTCCCCCATTATATGTTGCTTAGAAAAACATCCTAGAGTCTTAGTTAATCTCTTTTCAAACTCCAAAAAATGAAAATATTGTCGAGTGAACTTGTCTCTTTCACACTCATTAAATGGTTTTGAAAGGACGTCTATTTTGGTATAAGTTTAACCCTTTTTGGACCAAGTATAATACTTACGAAAAATGAATACTCTAGTTTCCATTGGCTATAAGAGTTCTCCTGGGTATTATTTTATAATTTTTTGGGCCTAGGGGACTAACATCTACGAAAAAGGACACTTTTCAGTTAAGTTGTAATTACATCCCATTAGTCTTCTTGCATTGTTGAGCCTATTTCCGGATCCCTCTTTCTCGTTATAAGCCTCTTTCCCCATCAATTCTCATCACTAGCCAAGCAATGCCTTTCATATATACTTTGCAACTTAACACCCTTTACCCGTAGAGGAAACATCCCCCTGAGTGTCCATGCCCCAAATTTTTTCCCTTGCATTGAGCATAGGTATGTTCCACTGCTTGGAACTAGTTGTTTATTCACGACACTTGTTTCCTCTCTTGTATCATAGCATTTCTTTGACTATGAAAAAACCAAAAAAAAATGGGCGAGAAAAGAATATTATCTCCTATCGGCAACAGTCATGTTGCCTTTGAACAAAGCACAAACTATTGAGTCTATTTCATCCAAGGTTTGGGTTTAGCATGATATTAGGAAGTTGGACTCGTTACTTATAGTCTACTCCTCTGACTAGTTATTCTTCCAGTCCCTATGAAGAGTTTGTTGAATCCTCCTACGTCATAAACTTTTGTCAATGATTAGTGTTAAGTCTATGCTACCTGAGTTATCCATATGTCTCATGCTCTTGTTCAAAGGACGTATAAAGCCTGTGTCAGCCACTCCTTATAACTCTTGACTTTGCATGTTAGCCATATCCTTAGTGTATCTTAGAATCACATGAAGTTGTTATCCTACCTTGCACCCTAGGCCTACTTTCATAAATGGTAGGTAACCTTGAACCCAATATATGACATTTCCTCATTGGTAACTGACTGGGGGGTTTCCCTTGTGTTTGACGACAAGAAATATATTCACACATTGGGATTCATGTAGTGTCTTGGATTCCATTAGCCCTATTGGTGGTTTCCTTGCCTTTGTAGGTAGTTTTCCTCATTGGTTGTTATTCAAAGGGTCTCTTTCATGTACTACTTGCATCTAGTGCATGCAAGAGACGCCCATGGTCATTGGTTCGTTAAAATCCTAGTCATCCAAGCTCCTCCTAATTATCAAGCTATTCCTTTATACCTTGCCCTGGATGATGAGAGATGCCTTAATGCTCTCGTTTAAGCGGGTCTCCTTCCATTGAATTCAACTCATCTATTCTAGAATCGAGATCTAGAGTCCTATGAGTACCTAGAGGCTTGTAGTCATCAATGGTAGGTTCTCCCGACATCGACAGTTGGGAATACATCAATGTCTTCTGATCGATGGATTCTTCAAGTGTTCGACCTAAATACCCTTATTCACACTTGTTGAATGTAATTGGTGCCTTGACACCTACTTTCATTATCGGTGGGTTGCCTCATGTTTGTTAACGGTATACCTTAATGACCGGTAATAAAACATAGTCTCACTGTGTTTGATTTCAACTCCTCTATTCATATAATGTAGACTTGCACCTTCGGCGGATAATGTATAAGACCTCCAATTTACAGTAGCATCACCCCATATCTGTTGTTGTCTTTCATTGGACTAGTACCTAAATGACTTCAGTGATAATGGAAGATCATATTATACTCCATTGTATACAAATATCTTCGGTTGATTTTGAGACTGGACTCCACCATGTCTTGTTCGTGACTATGACAACCCATGGAATATGTCCACTTTGTATTGCCTATTCATGACCATGCTAAACTATTTAATATATATCCACATGGATCTGCAATGTAATTTATATTGAAAACCATGTGTACAGAGTCAATATGAATTGTAATATTCTCATGAGTAACTAGTCCTTCCAACTGAGTCTTCATTACTCAACTTCTGGGAATTATAATGTATTTTGACCATCACGTATACTCCTCTGAACTGACGCATTAGGGGGCATATGTTATAGAATATTTTTCCACACTCCATGCATCTTGCTTTGATGGCCTTCCATTTCCCTCTGCATACTTGATTTCCCCTTTTTGTTCACTCCAGAGCTAAAAATACACATTTTTGTCCTTTATCCATTACAATCTCTTTACATTGGGTTTGGTGCTCAAAAAATAAAAAAATGTGTCATGTTTCCATGCCATGTCACGAGATCTATGATCCTTGACCTTCCATATATTGGAAACGCTCCCACTCGACCATTCAATTCGATTTGGTGGCTATAAATTGAGCCATATCCAAGCCTTGACAATTCATCATCGAGAGCAAAGACACTCTGGAGAAATTTCACCTCAATTGAGTCTACATCCCTTTGTCCTTGAAAGTATGAAATTCTCATGTTCAACCGCCAAGCTCTTCCTATATTGTGATGGAGAACTTCAATGAATCCTACTTGCGAGCTTGCCTTTGTGGAGGATTCAAGTGGTGGAGGCCCAACTGGAGGGACTTATTTTTTCGATTCCGATATGTGTCATTACAAAAGTTTGTCACCTATGTACTTACGTTGATTACATTAATAGAAATACTCTTTTCTCGTCCAATTAATATCTTGCAAATATTTGTATTGCTTTCCATGGGCACATTTGTTATGTATGTTAATGGATTATGCTAATTTATATGCTAACATTATATATCATTTCCACATGCTTGTGTATCTTGGTTGTTGAGGACAAGTTGCAGGTATAAAGCTTTGGGTCGTGTGCTCAACGATGGTCTTCTTTGGATGTCTGGACGAGGTAGGCTTCTAGCCTTCTCTTGTTATCATTTTCATTTATATGACATACTTGAGATTAGAGTTGGTTTCTGGGTGTCATTTCGTCTGTTGTGGTTTTCCCCTAGCCATAGAGATATTTTCCTCATAACAAAAGGAATGACACCCTAGTGCACTACCCATGGAGGAAGACATGTTTGTACAAGCGCCTGTTCAGGAACATGGAACGAATATTGAATATCAAGTTAATGATCCTATGGAAAAATATGTTGATGCTAATAACACAGTTGAAGAAGATTGGACAAATATATTATTCTAGGAGACATTTAATAATGCTGGCATGGATGATGATTACGACCAACTTGATGGTGTTTTTGATATACTTGTACTTGAGAAGGCAAGTCAGCCTCTTTATGAAGGCTCCAAAACAAGTCTTCTCTCTGCTATTATGAATGGTTTGTCAAACACTTGTGTGAAATGGCTGCTAAGCTATGTAATTTATTTTGTCACACTTAGTACATGATGATAAAGGTTTTCTTTTTTCCTCTATTTTTATTGTTAGTCGATGAGGTGTAAAATTTGGATGCAATATTTACGATTAATATTCTTTACATTAACCAATATTGATTTTTTATATTGTAGATTGTTAGGTGAATTTTTCTTACCACCGTCAAATGTTTTATGCCACACATATCAAGATTTATATGCCATTATGAAAGATATCTGAATGGAGTATCAAGCTATTCATGCATGTCCTAATGATCATATTCTATATTATGGAGAACACGCGTCGAAAGAAGAATGCCCAAAATGTCAAATTAGTAGATATCGAATCGATCAAGTAACAAAAAAGGTGCCTCGCAAGGTTCTTTGTTATATTCCAATAATTCCACGTTTGCAACGATTGTTCAGGTGAAAAAGCATAGCACAATTTAGGTATTACCATGCAAAGAACAAAAGTAAAGTTGGTGTTCTTTGAATGCCTGCCAATTGATTTGCATTTAATAAGATAGAGGAAATATGGCCAAATTTTAAAGATGAACCTCATAATCTTAGGCTTTCATTGGTAGCCGACGGTGTCAATCCATTTGGAGAACTCAGATATACTTACTCGGTCTGGCCTGTTTTTGTTATCAACAATAACATTTCTACATGGATGTCAATAAAGAGGGAGCACATAATGTTGGCAATGATTGTTCTAGGTATTTGCTTATAATAATTTTTTTTAACAAGGTAACATCTCATTTGTCTTGTTTGTTTCATAATTATGTCTTATATTTTATTGTTTACTCATATATGTTCAATTATGTGATCTTATAATTATGTTTGATATTTTTTTAGTTACTAATATATGTAGTAATTATGTATTGTATGTTAAATCAATTAGGTAAGTACCAAGTCAAAGATATGAATGTATATATCGAGCCTCATATTGACGAGTTACTAGAGTTATGGAAGGGCGTCACTATGTATGATATCTCTAGACCAGTAGGTGCACAAAGGGAATTTAAATTCCATGCAATGCTTGTATGGACAATTCACGATGCCACAGGGCTAACACATTTAAGTGGTATGTTATAATGTTACAATCCACTTTAATAGTGTTTAATTTTATGAAGTTCATATCATGCATGTTTTTTGTATAATTCCTTCATTAAACATACTTCGAATAATTGATATAAAATTTAATCCATCTCTTGAAGGTCTTCAAACAAAGGGTAAATTTCCATGTCCAGTTGTGGTCCTAAGATGAAATCTCATTGTTCAAGAAGTTTAGGAAAGGAGGTGTTTGATGAGTATAGGAACTTCCTCTCTAAGAACCACAGGTATCGAAATACCAAGAAACATATTTTCAATGGTAAAGAAGAGAATGGATTAAAACCACGAAGAATGACACCTTATCTATGGAAGTTGCAATATAATAGAAATCGTCAAGGTGTATTGGATCAAATCGTCTATGTATCATACATGAAATGTTTGTAATATTTTATTTTTTATTGCATTTTGTTCATTGTACTAACTGACAAGTATTGTTGTAATATCTTTAATTTATATGCTTCACCTTGACGGTCGTCATAAAGACCTTAATAATGGGGTGCTTCTACGAGGAATGAAAAGTTATCCCATACAATTTAGTAGGTGTTAGGCGGAAATATTGTCGTTTAATTCCGTTGTAGTATTTGCCCAACTATCTAATTTGTCAATCCGAGGTTCGTAGGCTTATGAAGCACACACACTATATATGTAGGACTGAAGTAGAAGTAATCTAATCTAATTTTCTAAAATCAAATTAATCTAGGAAAGCATTGAAACACTAACTAGGAAAGCATGAACTTAATCTAGGAAAGCAATACAACATGTGAAGAGTTGAATGGCAAAAGACATATGTGAGCTCACACAATATATCAATGTCAAATTATATTACAAGAATCAAATGAAAAAGCATGAAAGAATAACAATGAAATAATCAAAGCTAAGAATCAAAGTTAAGAATCCCCTTCTCCTAATTACAAGACTAAATTATGAATAACATGATTCTAACTCCCAAGCTAATCTCCATTGTGAATTACATGACTCTTCATGAAGAGAGAGCACTCTCTTATATACATGAAAGTCTTGAAGAGTGTCATAATTATAGATCCACTATTCTCTCAACCATTCTCAACTACTTTCCCATTATTAGAAGATATGATCCCTTCAAATCCTCCACACATCTCTCACATATCTTAGATAGGATATGCCATCCAAATCTTCCATGATCTTCTCCTTTGAATATGCTTGAATGAT
>JASDQU010239198.1:0-16254 GCA_032191745.1 Picea mariana
AATCAAAATAAGATCATACATGAATGAATGAGAAGAGGCCCTTTCCTTTCCTTTATACTTTTGGCTCACATTTTCCCTCCAAAGTGACTTTCATTTTATTAATATTTAATTAATTAATTAAATCACTTTAATTAATTAATTAACCTTTTTACCTTTGAAAAGTTCCTTATCTCTCCTTGTGGCTTCCCTAGCCACTGAAAGTCACTTCTAGTCATCCCATCATGTAGTGTTTCTCCTCCCGATTCCAATGAGATATTACACTGAGAGGTTCCTCCAAGTAATGTGCCCAAAATGACCTCTTCAGTGAATTACATTGACTTATAGCTCAAAATAGTCAAAATCATGGAAATCGTCGGAATGCAACGAAACCAAAGCCACCCTATGCGGAATGGCCCATAATGATGGAATATGATCATTAATGCAAGATGGACCCCAAAATGCCTCTCAAATACCCCTGTACTCGCTCTAGCACCCATCTGGCTACTTTGGTCATCATAAATCTCTGCCCTGTGATGATGTCCCAAAGTGGGGACATTACAGTCATCCTCATTCTGCACCATACATATAACGTTTTTCAAATGTTCACCACGGGTGTAAACCACTTGCTCGATTCACTTGATAATCACCACCACTAGTCCATCTGACCCATTCATGATACTTAGTTAATTTCTCATACTTCATTTCTCTCTTGATATTTCAATACTTAGTCAATTTTCAAACTTCACCACAAGTTCAGGTGATATCATAACTCTTCAAAACTTTTTTCCCCTTTATGTCTGACTGGTCCAATATTATACTTAGTCATTTTTCAAGTTTTCATTGTGGGTTCACAGGTTTGTGTTGATTCTCCTCCATACATCTGATCCTCCGTCGCCTACAATAATGCATGCTTCATCTTGTCACTCCCCCCAAAGTACATTTAATGCAAATTTTATGGAAAATAACAAGTGGTCAAAGTATTAAAGGGTCGTTATTATTGGCGACCTTCTCAAGACAATTATCCATCAATTCAAATTTAATTCATACTAATATTTCCTTTGAAAGAAGAGTTTCAAGGTATATTATGGTAAAAGAGATTACTTTGGTAGAAACGTTTTGAAAAAGAGTAATGCACAATAGTCCATCAAATTTACTTAGCATGAAAACTAGAAGGAGAGAACAGTTCTGCAGGGATACCATAAACTCTTTTGTATGAGAAGATCATAGGTTCCAGTGGTCAAGAGAATACAAATAGTACTCTTCATTCCAGCCTCAAGAAAGAAACTCCAATCAAATTTGGATGTTTGGGATTGCTTCAGCAGGTTGTGTTCCAAAGGTTCTCAACTGCAAAGAATTGATTACATGGTGCATAGATAAGTGTGATAAGAACCATAGGATTATTCAACTTCAGAGAGAATCCCCAATTTCTTTATCTCCTTCGGTCTTCAAAATAATGTTCAAACTTCCAGAACTAACTATGAATTTCAAAGGGTATGAAGCCAAAGATTTCTTGAAGGAAAGGAATGGTGGACTCGAGCTTTTGTAGGAATATCTTGAAGAACCGACACGGATGCTAGAAGATTTGTCGGCCATCCATGTCAATCTTTTAAAAAAACCCTATCAATAAATGGCATGGCTCTTTTCCAGGGTAACTAGGAAATAATCGACTGCTATCGTCCCTCGTTTGGTTATGTACATTCTATATTTTTCTTTTCATGAGAAGGAAATTTTTGACTGGGCAAAGATTATTTCTGGTGAATTATCTTTTTAACTGAAAAATTTTAGAAAGAGTAAGAAGTTTTAAATTTCTTCGTACTTAATCTTTGTTATTACATACTGTCATGTTTTCAAAGGACTGCATTAGCCAAACAATTCAATTGTAAAATTGACCTAGTTCATACATGGTACCCTACCTTATGGAAGCAAAAGGCCATGCATCATTTTTATGAATCACACAATTCATTTGTTTCTTATTTTAAGAAACTCATATTTGGACCCAAGACATCAAGACTTTCTTTAGAAGCAACAACATTTTTGGATAAAAGGGGAAAGTTCAAAGTGTTGGAACATTTTAGCATTATCATAATTTATTGTTCTAAAGAAACGCCCATTTACCTCTCATACTATGTACCAGGCAAGATATTTGTAATTGAAGTTTGAAAGCAATACAGATTCTAGGCTCATTTATTCCATGAAAGGAGGAAAAACCAATTTATTCCCTTGCCATGGAGAATTGGTGAAATAACATTAAAGAATGTTGCAAACATTCATGGATATGCAGTTAGTTTTATCAATATGATTTAAAGGTGCAAGATGAAATTAAAGGGTTTGAACCTAATAAATTATTCATGAACCACATGATGTATGTGGGTTAAAATGTTTCATATGCAAATAATTTTTTGTTTGGAGAGGAGGAAGATGATATATAAGATCCTCAGGAATTTCCTATTGAAGACATTGAAACTATTGTTAGCACCACTAAACAACAATGACAACATGGAAGAGTTGTAAATGAAAGGGGTACTCGATCTCCAAATATTTCTTAAAGAATTGGCCTACCAAAGAAAAACCCTCAACTTACAACTCAAGAGAAAAATAAATCTTAAACTAACAATTCTAATAACGGAGGTGATCATAACCCTCCTAAGAGAATTCTAGAGAGACCCCAAAAACTTCCAATGACCAGTAATAGGAAAAGGAAAACAAATCAACAACAAGTAAATGATGTTGCGCCTCAAGATGAAGTTTCTCTTGAAGACATGGACTTGGATGTAAATATTGAGGATATAGAATTCCCTGACAAAGAACAAAGAGTTCAGGAAAGTAGAGAAGTTGCAGCAGAATTGGCAACACATGAATCAATATTTTTTGAAGAAGAGTCCTCGGCTTTTCATAGTGATATGTTTGACAAGAGTACAAAGAAATTGGTCCTTGAAAAAGTTCATACAAAAAATAAAAAATTTCAAGGAAAATCTAATTCAGAATTTTATTTCAATGTGGTTCCACCTTCCAAAATTGTACGGATCCATGAAGCTACAGGGGAAGTCCTTAAAATGTCTATTGATGAAATGAAGAATGAAGATGTCACCTTGAAAGACGTAATTAAAGAATTAGAGAGTGCTATGATGCCTCCACCCATATTTTCTAGCCCAATTTCTACAATGCAGCCTTGGAAGAGCTTTAACGGAACACCATAATCCAATTCAAGATTGAGAGGATCATCACACTTACTTGTTGTTATTAGAAAATATATGGGAGAATATATTAAGAAAATAATGCCTATAATCCTTGAGACTTGGGAACGAGCAAATAATTTTATTTCTTTAGGATCAAGGATGACGATTATGAGACAATATCTACAGGCTGACCTAGAAAATGATGAGGAATGATGAGTGAGTTGAAAAGAAAAAAAGAAGACTTGCCTTCTACAACTAATATTAAATAACTCAAAGCAAGTTGGATTAGAAGAATCAAGTGTTTAAAAGAAATATTGGTTGATTGTGACACTTTAAATGTCAAAAGGGGATAATCATATTTAAAATTAATTAAGATGGATCTACCTGGAACAACCGAAGAAGTTGAAGACCCAAAGTTTATATTAAATTTGTAATATCCCTAAGGCCGAACCAAATTGTAAATGTAAATGCAAATGTACTTAAGCTGGTGAGTTGTTTTGATATCATTTTTGTATGCACATTTCATGGCATAGTGCGCGCATGTACTGCGCAATAAAATGAGGAAGTTTGCACATTCCAGGCTACTGCGCGCAACAACATAAGTGTGCGTCATTTTGAGGCCAGGGAGCCTTTTGTGTATATGTTGCATTTTATAGGCTAGTGAGCCAGTTATTATAAGATAGGATGCTTATGTTTTGATTAGGCCAGAGAGCCTAGATGTTAAAGGCCAGTGCGCTTATTTGTGTATAATGTCTCATCATAATATAAAATACATCGTTGCGTGCAGACCGGCCACAATAAAAGAGATGGGGGACTAAAATCCACTGGTTAGGGAAAGGGAGGGGCCTAAAAGTAAGGAAAAGAGCTAAGCTAGGGAGCTTCAGCCAAAAATGAATATTATATTAATATTTCTTAAATCATAAAGTATGGATAATTATTTTATCCTAAGTTCTAAAGTTGGGGACAAGTGGGCCAAAGTAGCTCCCAACATGACAAGTGTCAAGTTGGGGACATGCATACATATTGTGGGGAGTTAGTTCATTTTCCCATCTTTCCATGATTCTTTCCATCATTTTTCTTGGGATCATTCAGTCATCCAGTCAATCATCCATGAGCATGCACACTCCCATTGAGCTATCCTACATATCTTCATGATTGTACCTGAACCTGTATCCATAGCCATTCTATGTTTGCGTATCTGGTTAGCTTAGGAGATGGACTGAAGAAGTGGGTTTTAAGGCCCGTGGGATATTGAAGAGGTGGGTTGTCAGGCCCGTGAGCAATTCTCTGGGTGAGAGAATTGTTGGGAATTGATTTCTTGAAGGTGCTAAACTGCAGCTACAGTTCTCCGAGACTTCCTGTCCGGCATGTTTCCGAAACCTGGAAAAGAAGTGGGGCAGCCAAAGGACTGTTGAGCAGAGAAGGGGCACACTTCCTGAGTGGGAAAGGCATGTGGGGAATGAGGGACTATAGGTTGTTAGTTTGAGTTGGCACCTGAGACGAAGTCTTTCCTATTTTCTATGAACCTTTAGCCTGGTTAGGAATCCCTTTACCTGGGTGGAGTTTAGTCCCAGCTCAGGGGTGACTCATTGTTGAGAGTGATGAACAGTGTGGTCTAAGGCTGGGAGGTTCGTGGAAGGTCTGCACGCAGTTGGTGACATTCTTACCAAGATAAGTGTCAATTGTGTGATAAATTTACATGTTGCATTGTTATTTACATGTGTTTTTTTATGGGTTTATCTTATGTGTGGTTATAACTATCTGTATATTTATGGGTATTTCATGTATTTGTTGCATGTATATGTTTAATGTTATTTCAGTGTGAATCTGTGCATTTACATAATGTATTTGTATGTTTATGTTTATATATAAAGCTTCCGCAAGTGTTCTGTGTGTAATGTTTTAATTGCATGCAGTTTGAAAATTTTGTGTGGCATAGTTCAGTTGGGTGTTGGGTATGTTACAGTATGTTCCGCAGAGATAACAAAAAGCGTTCTCTGGCGTAGCGTGGCCCGACATGGATTTTCAGGGATGTTACAATATGGTATCAGAGCTTCAATTTTCAACATTGAGTCTGGTTGGGCTGAACAAGTCGAGTTGAAGAGAAATGTCACAGAGGATTGATTGCGAAGCGGCCAAATTTTGAGTTACAGAGCATCCATGGTAAAAAGTAACAACAATTGGGCAGAATTGGGAAAAAGCCCCAATTTATGTTGTTAAATTCATGGGAAAATCGAAAAAATTTGGCCAAGTGGTGAGATATTACTGGTTTAATATATGTTCTAGCAAATTCGGAACTGGAATTGGTCGAATTTGAAGTTACAATGAAGCCATGACAGATGGAGCGAATTTAGTAATTAAAATTCTCAATTCGTGAATTGATTTTTGGAAAAAAAAAAAAACATTCCAGAAACGTCAACCACAATGATTTGTTGTTGCAGAGGTTGAATTGGTGTTATCGGGGTGAAATTGAACAAATTTTGTGGTTGCAGAATGTCTATGGTAAATTGGGGAAAAAGTTAGGAAAAAGCCCCAATTCCTGCAGCAGAATTCACGAGGAATTGATGCGCATAAAAATGAATGTGCGCAGGTGGGCGCACTAAAAATGCATGTTGCACAGTAAAAGCTTGAGATATGTAATTTTTTGCGCTGCATGGAAAAATGTTGGTGTGCAGTTGCGCGTGCTAAAATTTGGCACCGCGCAGAAAAATGTTGGCATGCGGGTGCGCGCGATAAAAATTTGGTACCGCGCTGAAAAATAGTGGTGTGCTAGTGTGTGTACTAAAAATTTGACATCGCGTGGAAAAATGTTGGTGTGCGGGTGTGCGCACTAAATTTTGGCGCCACGCGGAAAAATAATAATGGCACGCATGGTGTGCACAGTATTGGTAGAGCGCAGAGGAGTTTGATTGGTGCGCGCACAATGTGGGCATATGTTGTCACGCAACAATTTAGTGAAAGGTGTGCGCAGAGTATTGGTGCGCGGTGGGGCGTACTAAAATTTGGCATGATGTAGTGCATCAAGTGAAATGCACGCAGAATATCAGCGTGGTATACAAAGACTACATGCAATAGATAATTGTGCGAGAACCAAAACGGCGCGCAGTGGATATTGGTACGCAACATAAAAGTAGTGCGCGTAAGTTATTGGCGCAACAGAGAAGTGATACACAATGGTTTTAAAGTGCGTGAAGCACAATTTACCTTATGTTGTTGTTGCGCATGGTAAATGTTACAGGTTGAAATTTGTGCACGCAAAGTTGTTTGAAGGGTGAACAACAGCAGAAGACCAGTGATTGTTTGTGATGTTTTATATCATTTGAATGTCATCTCTTTACAACGCGTTTTTGAGGCCCTTAAGAGCGTTTTTAGGCACTCGAAAACCACGAGAACAAAGTGTGCCAAGACACACTCTATCTTTGCAACTCAAATAAAAGAGCTCAGAGAGGGATTTCTAATGGTGTAAAGTGTTTGTCAAACGGAGCTTTTATGAGAAATTTACAACACAAACAATGGAGGGTAAATTTTAAGACCCATCTAACTTCAAAGAGCCATAACTTTCTTCTCCGTAATCAAATTGAAGCACATGAGCAGTCAATGGAAAAATATTGAACCATAGAATACATTCCAAGAGCTGAATTAAATTTATGGGCATGTTAAAAGTGTTTAATATGGCTAAGAAGGTACCTGTATCATTCTAGTTAGAATATGGTATTTTGGTCTGGAATTTCAGCAGGTTGTAACTAGCATCCCAGAACCCAGAAAGAGATGAAACTTGGAAAGATTGTCCATAATATGTATATGAAGAAACCCAATTGAGATCCTACAAAAAATCCAATGGAGTAGGTGCAAAATTACTTAATTACTGCGCAAAGTTGCACCAAGTTGATGTGTGAACAGAAAATTTAATGAGCAATTTTCAAATAACCATAACTTTCTGCTCAAGACTCAGAATTGAGCATGGGAGAAGGCGCTGGAAAGGTGTTGGAAAGTGGAATGTAATTATCCACATATAAAATTGATTAGGAAATCAATTTTTCCAAGAAATCAAAAGAAATAATTATGATATATATTATTGAACCAGAACAGTTCATATTTTCATGAAATTGTTGAAATAGTTAGCCTGACAAAGTTTTGTTGGCTACACTTTTTGCAGAGTTAAAAACAAATAGATCATATCAATATCAAAACTTATTCCAGAGTAATGGAGGAGGCACAAGGGACTTACAATCAGGAGGATGAGATCAGAGGGATGGATGTCCATTTGGGCATTGAAGGAACAAACTCCAATGGACATGGAGAAGGAAGGTATGAAAACACAAATATGGCAGAGACCATTAAAAATTTAAAAAAGGATGTCCAAATCCATAAAGATGATAATGAAAGTCTTATGAGATCCAGGGAGCAACAAGATGACTTCAACATGAATTTATTGCAGAGTTTGAACAGAATTGAAAAGAATTTGGATAAGGAGAGTGGCTCAAGAAAATCAGGAAGTCACGGGCCTCCTGATGAGAAATGAAAATCAAGGAGTGTTAGAAAACATCACCATCACGCCTCGAGGCATTCTAATAAGAGAGCACACAGAAGCTCAAGTCCATCCCCTATCAGGAAGCATGGGTTCTGGGGTGGATGAGCTACGAGGAGAAATGAACAAAATCAAACCTCCTACATTTGATGGTGAACACAAGAAGGATGAAGATGCGGAGACATGGTTTCTGGGCATGAGAAAGTATTTTCAATTTCATAATTATTCTTCTCATGCAGAAGGTGGAATTGTTATCTATCAACTCAAGGGAAAGGCATCCATGTGGTGGGATCAGCTTGTGCAGGGGCAGCACATTAAAGAGAAAAGTGTCACTTGGAGGAAATTCAAGAAGTATTTTGAGAAGAAATACTTGACTAAGAGATATTATGACAAGAAAATCAAATAATTCTTTGAAATCGAGCTTGGAATTATGCCTACAAATGAATATGAGAGAAGGTTTTTAGAACTGTTGAAGTATGTCTCTTTCATCAAGGATGAGACAGTTAAAATTAAAAGGTATTTAAGTGGAGTGCCATTATTCATCAGTGAAAAAATACAGTATGATGATCCCAAGACATTGGAGGAGACCATAAGGTGAGCTAAATGCCTTTATGATCAGCAAAAATCAAGGCCAACTTTCCAAAAATCTTGGGAAGAAAAAAATAAATTCAAGGTGGATCAAAGGAAGAGGGGATCTAAGCCACCATTCTTCATAAATAATCCACAGGGACGACATACTCCTAGAGAACCCAGAAGGATTGATACAAGGAGTCAAAGGCCAAGGCAACCACCTATTCAATGTTGGGGTTGTAAAGGAGATCATATGTACCAAGATTGTCCTCACAGAGGTGAAAAAGTGAGAACTGTTCACAATGTGCAGCAAGATGAAACAATGGAGGACATGGGTAGAAATGTACCAAGGATCTATGCAGCCATGGACAACAAGCAAGAAGAGTATCAACCACATATGATTGAAGTGGAAGGTATGATCAACAACCAAACCATTGCTATTTTAATTGATTCATGAGCTAGTCATAGTTATATAGATCCTAAGATGGTGGAAAGTTTGCATTTTCCAAGAAGCAAGCATGGAAAATCTTGGTTGGTGCAACTAGCTACCAGAGCCAAAAGAAAAGTTAATGAGATAGTTAAGTCATGTCTTATGGACATGAGTGGGTTGAACACCAGGGAAGATTTGAAGATATTGCCTTTAGGTTCCTATGACTATCTAATTGGGATGGATTGGTTGAAACAACATCATGCCATCCTATATTGTCATAACAAGGCATTTACTTGCTTGGATGAGGATGGGAACCTAAGGAAAGTGCAGGGAATTCCCAGGGCAGTAACCATCAGAGAAATTTCAGCATTGTAGCTGAAGAAATGTTACAGAAAAGGGTGTCAAATATTTGCAGCTCATATGGAAGAGACACATAAAGATAAGGTGCCAAATTTGGAATATTATGTAGTCCTAAAAGAGTTTGAAGATGTTTTTAGGGAGGTACTAGGGCTACCCCCAAAGAGAGATATTGATTTCTCTATAAATTTAATGCCTAGAGCAGATCCAGTGTCAAAGACTCCTTACAGAATGAGTACACCAGAGTTGAAGGAGTTGCAAATGCAACTTGAAGAAATTATGAAGAAGGGGTATTGTTGGCACTAGGCCGAAGGGGAAAGAAGAACGATCATGGGAAAGAAAGCGTGCAGAAAAATGAAGTAACAACTGGCAAAAGAAAAACATGTGTGCATGCAAGAAAGCATGCACAAAGGAAAGAGACAGCTGGAGGAAGAACAACATGCGCATAGGAGAAAGACCTAACGTAAGAAGGGTTAGGGTTTTGGTAATATTCTGTAAAAGGTTGAAGAGCCCAAAATGTATAAATATAGATACGAAAGTATCATATAGAGATGATGTTTTTTTTTTATGAGGGTTGTTGTTATTATTATTGTTGTTGAGGGTTAGGCTTTGGAGTTAAGTTTTGGAGACTGTAACCATGTAGGTGCGTAGGCGATATGTAATGTTTTTAGCTGTATGAATCGATTTTGTAAGCTATTGAGCAAAGAAGATACGAGGGAAGGTAGATCTGAGGATTAGACCACAGGTTGTAGAGTCTGGTGTGATCTAGTTCACCTCACATAGATCTTACCCAGTTTTGTGGAGAATTGTAAGCGCGCGGTGCCAGGAATGCAAAACTACCATAATAAAAGAGCCAAGAGACAAATCTTTGTGGACATAGCCCAGGAGGGGATGAACCACAGTAATACTTGTGTAATGTGTTGAATGTATGCATGTCTCTACTTTCTTTCAGCAATTAATGGTTAAGCTTGATGAATGAGTTAATACATTGTTATGAATCTGTTATACTTTGTTGGAATCAAACTATGGAATATACGTATGTGACTTCAAGAAATAAGTAGTTTACCTTACAGCTCATGGTACCTAGATTTAATCAAGAAACCCCTATCCCCTACTCTATCCTAGGCTGTAAACACCTGAGTCTTATAGTCACCCATTTAAAGCTATCTCGGGTGAGACTGCACAGTACCTTCCGAGTGTTGTGTTGCCTTCTGATTTACCAGGAGGGCCGATAGTTTTAGAGGCTTTGTTGGAACCTAGAATGACATGAACCCTAGGTCAATAACTCAGACAACCCAAGAAGGGAAATAGTAACCAACAAATGGTTCTATTGTCATGTTAAGAGGAACAAGAGAGGATTGAGTAGATGAGATAGAATGAATAAGAACCAAAGGAGTGAAACAGAAGAGAAATTAGTCGTTAGAAGGGAATGTTAAGACCTTGGAACCCCATGAGAGAAGAAATTGAGGGCTAGTTGAGGGTTGGTTGAGAACTAAAGAGCTAGAGTTTGCACAGAAAGACAATAGAAACCCCAGGATCACACCACGTAAATACCTTGATAAATACATATTTACGAATTTACACAAAGTCTTTTTTTGTGATTTTCCACATCTACTATAGGAATGGATCTTAAGGTTAAAGGATAACCACGTTACAAACTGGATTCGACAGCTAGATTGGACTCCAGTACAGATCCAACAGCTACAGCAAGTGAACAACAAATTCACCCGAGCAGTCGACTTTTGGCTTGACAGTGTTGTGGCAGGATTTATCACAGAATTTGCGGTAGACACGGCAAAGTCATACAGCGCAACCAAGCAAGTGTTCCTACGTGGACCTAGAGGAAGGTACATTTGATCACTGTATACTTCTATCAAGATATTTCTATATAAAAAAGTTGTAATGACAATGGAATTAGACAGCTACAATTCCCTACGTGCATGGGGGAAGGGGGGAAGCACTGACAGAGAGAGGAGGAATGGAATGAGGGTAGGAGAAAGAGAAGAAGGAGGAGGAACCCTTGGACTTGATATTGATGGATGATGACCAGCTTAAGTGGATCTTGGCATCATCAAGAATGACACGTAGTGAAGCACCCTACCAATATAAGGTGAATACCAAGAAGAGAGTCATAGCCAAGAGGGAGGGCTTGGAAAGCGATGAAGAAGAGGTAGAGGATCTCTGAGCTGTGGAGAAGATTGAGGAAATCCTATGTGCCACATATGAGAGGAAAACAAGGGGCCCAAGAACAGGAAGAGAAGACAACCATCCCTTTCAGATTAATTTCAGTGTGGAACCCATAAACCCATGTGCGACCAATACACCAAAGAGAACACCATTGTTTAGACAACCAAAGTTTGGAGGAAGTCCGACAGCGGGAAGTACATCTACACAAGGAGCAACAACTGGAGGATCCAGTTCAGGCAACCTTAGTCAAGTATCTACACCATGTGGAGGAGGGAGTAGCTTAGTATTTAGAATGGCAGGACACGATCCTACTATCATATTACCAAAGTTTCAAGGAGAAGCAAAGCAGATCACTGATGAAGACACCAAACTCACGCAAATAGCAATCATGCTAAGAGAGCGAGCACTAGACTGGTACATGAGTCTAGACATGAGTAGTGTTCCTGGAATGACAAGAACATTGGAAGACATTAAGAAACTATTGACAAATGAGTTCCAGAAGCCGAGCTCAAAGGATCAATACATGAATGAGATGATTGAAATAATACAGAAACCAGAAGAATCGGTATGGGATATTGATCAAATATTCAAGCAATTAAAAGGAAAGTTAAAATACCTTATGAACGATATGCATCATTGACACCTATTTTTCAACTCACTACTCCCACACTTAAAATATCCATTACGATAACAGAAGTTTCAGATGCAGGCAGAGGCTCTGCAGGAATCCTTGCAATTGGAAGAGAATCAATACCAGCAGACAGACCCGGCTATCGAAGAACTGAAGGAGGATCTGAAGAACTTAACATTTAAGCTGAATCAGAATAAGAACAAGGACAAACGAGAAGTCATTTGGTGCACTACCTGCAGGATGGAAGGACACCATAAGAATGAATTCCCAACATTGGCACAATATATGGCAGCAGGGATGCCAAAACCACTACCACAGAGAGGATTATGGTGTGAAATATGCAAGAAACCGGGTCACGAGCCTTACCACTGCACGATGATGCAGAAATACCAAACAATTCCAAACAATTCATATTTCACCTTTTGCAAGTCAGTCAACCATGACGACAAAGATTGCAAAACTATGTAGCTGATGCGGGAAAGAACATTAGACGCATACAGGGTACATGCAGAAATGATGACTAGGAAAGCAGCACCATAGTTCACTCAAGCCCCAGCCCCATACAACACCACGCAACATTAGTATAATAATGCGTCACAGTCGTACAATAACATGCAGCCATAGTACAACCCGGCACAGCCCCAGTACAATACCGCGCAGTATAATCAGGGACCACAGTATAACACATCGTGAGGTGATCGCACAACTTATAGAGGAGTAGGATGAGCCAGAGAAGGTTTCAAGCATGGTAGAGGACCAATCACATATCACAATTGCCAGCAACCAATACATTATGCATGGGAGTGTCCACTACCACCAACGACTTGTATGTATTTTCGTGCATCGGACCATGATACGGAGGAATGTATGACATTACTTATAAATATCAAGGAAAAAAGGAATCAAAATAACCAGAATGTTCAGTGGATTTCAGCCAAAGCAAGGGATGACAGATGGAACATCAACATAGTCACTCGAGGATGAACAAAAATAGGAAATGACGCAATTCAACAAGAATCAGCGCAGAACCAATGGGTAAAGAAGAACACTGACCCCAAGAAGCAGTTCGACGCACATAAGGAGAAGGATATCTTTACAGAAGCCCGACAAGAATTCCAGAAGGAGAACATTGTGCCAACTGCACAGCAGAGCAAGGAAGCTCTGGAATATGAAATGTCGCCATCACTGGACCATACCAACAGAATAAAACCAAAGGAACAAGTAAGTACTATCAAAGACTTTTTGCAATCATGCATCAAGATGTTAAGTGATCCTTCATCTATCAAAATATTGCAAAACATCCTACAAAAATGTAGCAGTGAAATGGAACAAAAGCTAGTATTGAAAACTATCAACCACCTACACACAAGAAGAAGAAAAAGTAGGGAATTTAGACTAAATGCTAACATTGGGGATTTCAATATGGGAGATATTATACTAGATCTAGGATCCGAAGTGAATGTACTACCAAAAGCTACATGGCAATGCATGGGAGAACCTACATTGGGATACTCAATCGTTCAATTAAAGCTAGCAAATCAACATAGAGTCCTACCAATAGGTAGACTGAAAGGAGTGATGGTAGATCTGGATTGTGTGCTCACTAAGGTAGACTTTGAAGTCATCGAAATAGTAGACGACACAATACCTTACCCGGGGCTACTTGGTCTAGATTGGGTGTTCGTCAACCAGGCCATAATCAACTTAAAAACCAGAAAAATGACATTTGAGTTGGGGGACTACAGGGTCATAGCCCCACTCGACCCATCAAAAGGTGAGAGGTTCATAGAAACCACTTGTCTGGATTTAGAAGAGATTGACTAGTTATACAGAACAACTGCGCACGATGCAGACTATATAAACCCAACTGCATATGGTGTACTCAGTTGGCGAAGCATTACTTCATGTATAACAAACTCAGACACCGGGTTAGAAAACTGGCAGCAAAGACTACACAAAGTATCCACGAGAAGGTGTGCCAGAATAGACCACACAATAAGGTGGATTGGCACAGAAATCGGAGAACCACCCAGTTTTCACGGGCTAAATAATTTGGAAACTTTCTTGACACAATATGAAGATGAAGTATTAGAAAACCAGAGATTGCTAGCACTAGATTTATCACTTAAGGCTACACCCACAAGATGGTGGGGTGCACACAAAGAGACTATCACATATTGGTACCAATGTAAGCGATTACTATGCATAAGGTTCAGCACAGAACAGACAGGTAACAAACAACAAAAATATGATAGACTAGGTGTTATCGCACAGTTTGTAGCTAGGAAGAAAGGCTATAAAGTAGAAGGCCAAACTGGCGTAACAGGAACCTATCCCACCCAATGTCACCATGATGGGGAGGTTCTTTCTCTTTAGGGAGGTGAGGCCCAGGGGAGACATCCCCGATGACCTGGGGTTTTGAAGAGGCTAAAGGATAATCAGATAATGACAAGTTTCCCCCTTCACAGATCACCACCAAAACAGATAGTCCCGGCTAAACAACCAATAATAAAGTAAAACCCAAAGAAATGTACTTGCCTAGAACAAGACAACAGCGAACTGGCATGTGCAAGCTATTTCAATAGGTTAGTACTTCATATCAACCAAGAACTATTCGATGAACTTATAAGAAATTTGAATATAAATATTGACGAAGTCAATGTTTATCAATAGCAGTAAAAATCATATCACTTCATCAATAATTATTAGAATGATGTGGCATTCAATGTAATAAACCATCACTTGACTCAATTTATGCCTAAAACCACATTCAATTGCTCACAAGATGAAACATTATTGCAATAAATATGAAATATCCAATAATGATGTCAACAACTTAGGGTTAGTAGGGTTAGCTAGAGTTAGGGTTAGTGTAGTTAGGGTTTCAATTCAAAAGGTTTGAGAGAGTTTAGATCAAGTTCTCCTTCAATGTTTGAGGTCTTAGATCAATGCCTTAGGGTTTAATGGAGTCATAAGTGAAGGACGCACATGTTGAAGGAGGCAAGATTTCAAGGACTAGAGGGAAAAAATTTTAAGTGCTACTAAAGAAGGGCCTCAAAATCGGAACCCTAGGGGAGAGAGGCTCACTCTGGTGTTGCTAAAGCAAGGCCTTGTGCTCTCTCCTCCTTCTTGGAAAACGGCTAGCTCAATAATAAATAAATATAACCAAAACAAGAGGGTTTGATGAGGGAGGTGTTGCTAAAGAAAGGCCTTTCAACAAACCCTAGAAAGAGTACGGCCCTAGTGTAGTAGACCTAGGCCAAGGACGTCTCACTCTTCTTGGCTTCAGAATAGTATGGATAGCAATAGGGAGAGAAAATAGGAGTGTAGCTAAGGCTAGGTTCTTTATTCCCTCCACAATGGCTTAAGGTTTCTCTATTAGGGGACATGAGACAATGACCTACTTGTGTGCTTGTCCCCTAGGATTTTGATTCAGCAATATTTATAAACAAATGCAAAAAATTGAACTACAACCATTCATTTAAAAAGTTTTGCAGAAAACTACTTACAAATCACCAAGAAATAACCATGCAAACCCTACTTGTAACACCTTCCTTCAAGAGAAACACCATAAATGTGCCAAAAATTGTCTTCATTCAACAAGTACGCCTCACTAGATCAGCCAAAACCCTAGAATAGGGCACAAATTTCAAACCTCACCAAGTGGTCAGTGAAAGATGATGAAAAAATGAGAGTGAAAATCTCCCATTTATACAAAACCTTGACCTAATTTTACATTTTAGGTCAGGTAAAAGGCCAACAAGGCCAAATTATCAAAATCATATTGTTCTACATTAAATTGTCAAATTAAAACCCTAATTGAGCTATAAAGAGATAAGAATTCCCTCTAAGGGAGGCATTATCCCTTCTACGGCAAATGGGGCATCCTGGAGCAAAACGTTATCCCTCCTTGGGCTTCTCCAACCTTCCACACGTGCCAATACTGCCCAGTCTACCTCCCAAAACGTCCATACTGTTGGATGACATCATGGCTATGATGGGTGACGTCCTAGGCCTTCCAAGGCCAACGTTCCACTGACAAGGGAAAATCCCCCTAGGTCAAATTTCATTGGGATGCCTCTTGGTGGAACATCATCCTCTTCTCCGGTGCAAGACACCGATCCATATATGTCTCGTCTTTGCCCCATGGTGGGGTCTCAGCATCCATATGATTGGCTCTTCAGCCCCATGGAGGTCCGAACTGATCATCTCCCCATGTGTACTGGTCCAAATGGTACCAATCCGTCGGGCATGGTCCTGCAAATCAAAATCTATGCCCTCATGGGATAATCAGTCACAGGGATCATAGAAATGTCAATCATATTTCATCATTAATATTATTAAACACATGCATAAAATACCTAATACATCAGTTGATAGCTCAAAGACATTACAC
>JASDQU010239200.1:0-16814 GCA_032191745.1 Picea mariana
GTTATAGGCACGACATAGGCATCATAGAAGTATGCTCTCTTGTGACACTTGCGAGCAACATGAGACACTTGCAACCTTGTGAGAAAAATGCGACACTTGCAACACTTGTAATGACGACACTTGCGACACTATCAAAGTGAGTAATTTTGATGTGTAACAAGAACCAATAACCTTTTTACCGACGTTCGATGTAGATCCTCCGTTGTGCTTTGACCACTTGCTTGCGCTGCTCCTTCCACAGATAACCTACAATCAAGAAAAATACCAACCATGCATGCATGCTACTTCTCTACTCAAGGGTTAGAAATCAAACATAAATTCATCAAATCATAGACGATCCATACATTGGGACGGGAAAAGTATTCTTTTTATTACTGAAAATGAATCAACTTACAATCAAAGCTGAGACTGACCACTGCTCCTTGAACCTGATCCTGGGCTCCTCTTCTTCTGTCCTCCAATTGCTTTACGTTAAATCTCCTTTGGCATGAGGAAAGGATAAAGGGTTGGGACAATGGATTACAGAAATGGGCAGAGTTTCTTCGCTATAGATTTTTCTCCTCCAAATGTTACCCCTACCCCTTCTTTTATAGGTAGAAGGAGCTAGGGTTTTAGATGAACCCTCAACCATGCATGGCCGGGAGTTTTAGTTAACTGACCCTTAGCTTTTTGTTTCGTTGGCAACTTTCCTCTTTTTCATGATTCTAAAGGTACACGCGGGATGTAGTGGGCCTGCTAGCATGGACGTTTTATATACACGTGGGTTGTAGTGGGCCAACTAGCATATACTTTTAAAAATGGAGTTTTTATAAGAGTTGTTCAGTAGTTTTTGGCAAAGAAGGGATATGAGTTGGCCTGATGCTAGGTAAGCATGTGTGGTGCAATTTAGGGTTATAACACTCTGCTCATAAAACTACAATAGGTATGAAAATATTAACTAGATCTTATGACCTTAGTATTAAAACCATGCACCTATCCCTCATACCCATATGCCTAAACTTAATCAATCCTCTCATAAGTGCTTGAAAATGGTTGAGGTAAAAATCAAATCAAAGCATGAATATGAAGCATGTCTAGTAATGATAGGCCACGAATGTACTTCGTCCTTAAGCAAATCACGAACTTATCTTGTGTCATGAACCATGATCCAATATCAAATTCACCACTCGAAAGTCCAATCACCTATCCCAAAATGATGCTTTGACACCCAACGTCTTGTCCTCATCATTACACTAACGGATAGAAATGAAATGGCTTATTTGGGTGGCGAAGCTATCCAGATAAGCCTCATTTGGTCTTAAAGTTTCCTTGCAGCATCCTTACTTAAACTTACCATTCCCATTATCGATGCCATCACCATATTTCCCTTGTCATTACCTTTCTCTAGTTCCGAGCCTACTCCTCTCTGCGATCTCCAGTACCAAACCCTTACCCTCATCAATTGACTAAATCCTTTCCCTACAGCCTGATTCTTTTCTCACAATTTATAATGATGGTCATAAGTAGACACGAACCGGTCTTCCAAATTTATAAAGAGACCGAGGAGTTCCAACTGTGTCGAGACAAGTATGCTAGATCGATATGGATGCCATTTTTGGAGAAATTCATAGGCTGGCATGAGAAGATATCTCACGAATTTATTCAGGGTTACGATGGAGAGATTGCACATATAGGTAATCTGAAGCTAACTATCAATGAAGAAACCTTAAGGGAGGTCGCGATATTACCTAACAGAGGAGCCAAGTACTTCAAAGGTGTAGGAATCAACAAGGAAATGTGCCAACTATTTTTGAAAGAAGACCATCAACACCCTGATTGGAAAAAGGGGATCCCTAGGAACTATATCAAGGAAGAGTATCATCCAATGATTGCTAGTCTTCAATGATTCCTCACTTGTGAGGGAAGGTATGCTGTGACCTTCATATATCATATTAGGCTTCTATTACACTTTGAAGGAGGCCCTAAAATTGATTTCCCATATTTTTTATGGATGAGTTTGAACAAAATGGTAAGAGGTGTCAAATCCCTATCCAAAACTGAAAAGACTAGTATTTACCATCAAGGTCTTATTAAGATGTTAGTTTTACATAAAATAAGGAAGCAAAGGATTAGTTGGAAAATCCTTATCACTCAACACCTTCCCATAGAAAACAAACCTATGGATGAAGCCCAACGTGCTCCAAAGAAAAATAAGAAACCTCAAAAGAAAAAGGGCAAGAAAGATAAGGCAACTCCATCATCATCTAGAACAGCGAGCCAACACGAAAAAGCTAGTAAACAAGCAGGGTCCTCTTCCACGGTCAATAAGACTTTTAAAAGTCAAGAATCAAAAGGTAAAACCAAATTAGTAGAGGAGACTTCAACATTATCACTTGAGGAGAAGGGTCATACGAAAAAAACTGTAAGGAAAGGGAAGAATAGCTCAGAAAATAAAAGTGAGCAGTCTATAGAACAATCCCCTCTAACTAGTCTACAAATAGAAAAGAAGAAAAGGAAGCCTATAAGCACCCCTGATCCAATACCTCCTTGTAAAATAACCACAAGGAGCATGGCAAAGAAAGGAAAGGCATTTTTCAGTCCTCATACACATGAAGATCCAATCGATCTTACCCCCCCTTCTGAAGACATATCAGTCTAGGATGACATCCCTAGTTTGACCGAGGAACGAGCCACTATTACTTTATGTGGGATGAGGGCGGAAGTAGAGGGAAGAGAATACATCCAATCAGTAATAATATAGTCAAAAAGGACCTTAGCAAAAGAATAGATGAAGAAAAAGATTGGGGAACTGCAAAAAAAAAATCAGGAACTGAAACAAGAAGTGAAGGAATACAAACTACTGGACAGGTATATCAAAAAGGAAAATGAGAAATTGAAAGCAACCAGCCAACAACTTCAATATGACCATGAATAGACTTATAATAAGCTCAAGAAGGTACTACGACTCCTAAAATACATTAGGGTCATAAAAAGGGAGCTGAAAGAAGAAGCCTCTGCCATCAACATCATTGATCCACAAAAGTAAAGAATGCAGTCTCAAGTTTTGAAAAATTTTGGGTTTGTTTTTAGTTGCATGAGGACATGCAATGGTTTTGGCATGGGGGAATGTTAAGCCTCTAAATATACATCCCCACTATCCTATTATACTCCTCACCTATACCTTTTTGGCTTACCTAAGCTTGGATAAATGACAAAGAACACTACCATTAGCCATTGATAAGGTCATAAAGTAAAGTATAATTAATTCATGCATTTTTGTTGTTTATTGAGCTAGGAGATTAAATGTTTCATGTACTAATTCTTCAATTTGCCATGTATAACCTTTGACATCTAGATAAGTCCATCCTTCCTGTACCATATCAACTATCTGGTAATTATGTGCCAGATTGCCACTGTCCGTATCCGGTACCAAGCACACCTTCTATTCAGATCTGGTACCAAATCTCACCTGTCGTGATCTGGTACCAATGGTTGTAGACTGTTGTGATCTAGTACCGACCATTTGTGCACTGTTCAAATCCGGTACCATCTACCTGTCATGATCCGGTACCAATACAGGAAGCCGAATGTACCAAGTTTAGCTCCAGATCGTGCCCAAGACAATTGTTGGATGTTTATTGAATCATAAATGTTTTATCAAGGCTATGTTAGGATAGTTTGTTATTGCCTCATCCTCATGCACTTCATGTCATGAGGATGAAGCTTAAAATATGTAATCGAATAATTAAATTTGACAATTGACTGATTTGCAAAATATTTCACCTCCTTGTGTTTCATGATTAAGACTGTTTAAATAGTCATGGCAGGGATGGTGGAGGTAGTAGAGAGTTAGCATAATACACCATGTGAAGCAGCGTTACATATTGTAGAACATATTCTGGGTGAATATTAATAGAAGGACGTCATTTATCTCCATGTATTGATCGTCTATGATTGAATGTGAGTTGATTTGTTAGCATAGTTTGATTCTATGTTTTGAAGTTTGAGTAAGAGTATTGTGTGGGTTGAAAGCAAGCTTACTGTAGACTCTAGTCACTGACCTGTTGAAGCGGCAAGGGCCCACCGCCCAACAAAGGTTAGCATCTTCGTATATTAGTATTAGAATTTGATTTCAATAGTGTAAATGTAGATTAGATGAAGCTTTAATTATTTAAGATGATAGTAGTATAGTTTAGACTAGGATTTCGATTATATGATTGCTTAGAGATATTTACTCACTCTATTTTTCATATGCTATGTTTTTGTGTTTTTTATGAATTTGATTTTGTTTCATGGACATAAATGTTGGCAACAGTAGTCAGACATATTTGAAGGAGAACTAGTGAAGTTCACAACAACACATTGTGAACCACAACATACTCAGTATATTGACTGTTGAACTACCCATGCTATGTCTTGATGATTGATGTGTGATTTCCATTTCAGAAGTGTGATTGCATAGTTATTTTTCTGGGTCAGATAATAGATTTGATCTGTCAAAAGAACTCCATCTCATACGTGCATGTGCCATAATGGACTAGATAACCTCTCTATGAAATAAAACCAAAGTGTGTTTCAGTTTGCTAGCATATATAATCTAGAATAGTTCTATACTCATGATATTAGAATTACCTTTCTTACTGGTGTCTTGTAACTCTGTTGATGACAAATCCTTGATTGAGAATTAATGAGTGCATTATACTAAACATATAAGCAACACAACATATGAGTAAGGTGATGTCCCTTGTGAAGCTTACGAGAGAACTTAGGTTTACGTCCTATATGTCTAGGTTTCTCAACAGAATCAATGCAGAGGTTGGTGATAGGTTGATAACATGACTCGCAGAGGCCACATACCTATTTCCAGTATGACTAGCAGTGACTGGACTTTTTCCCCCAACATGACTGGCAGGGGTTGATGATTTCTACTTCCTATTCTTCCTCTTTCTACTTCATTTAGAATTTCAGTTACTAGTAACTGTACTTTCACGAGATGTGGGAGAAGGAGGAGGAGAAGACTTTGCTGACTAAGAAAAATCATCAGGGTACCCATGACTTAAGGTGATTAACTGAGAAGCGTCAAGAGCATTTGGGACATTTGGAATGGTACCCAACCAAACTGGTAGTCCCACATTCAACCCAGGAATGTACAAAGTGGCCACCAAGGGGACACCAACGTTTTCTAAGAAGGGAAAAGAAAAAGAATCCTGTTGTGAAGGGGTTCCTTGGTTGGTATGGTCATGAAATTTAGTCATGAATAACTTATGCACAGGTTCTCCCCTTTCGGGATCGTTCAAATTTGTAAAAGTCTCACACACTGACTATGGTAGACCAATGTTATCAAAACAACGCCTATAAAGAGGCGTCTCCACGTTCTTAACCGGAAGACCGAAAAGTCCTCGCGACCAGTGGAGTGGGAAGTCTACCACCCTAGGTCAGAGACCCAAAGCCATGACTGACTAACTCACTATGGAAAACTAGGGAGCACAGAGCACACACTAAAAATTCCTAAAGGAAAATCAAGCAAACGACTAACTAGTTGGAAGAATAGTTACACAAACCAACACTAGAGAAACTTGCCGGTGCAAGTGCAACTCGAATACAGAATCACCCTCCAGGTATACTTTGCAAAGCGTAGCCCAATTTCTGCCCTAGTTACTACGGTATACCCCCACGGTCACCTATGTAAGTCCCTAAAATAAATGCAACTAGGTTTCTAGCTCGTGAACAATCACCAGGCAGGTATAGTCGACAGTCGGGTGGACCGCAATGAGCAGGGTATCAAGCTTCAAACCTATCAAGGGTATCGAAAGCAAGTGTTCCATAAGATGACTAAGGACCTTGAACGAATTCAAGACCCAAGTCCTCTACATGCGTTCAAAAGACAAGTCCTCTATATGCATTCCCCACTACGCTTGGGCCAGCTTTGGAGGGGTTATCTCCGCTACCTTTCCACACGTGACCTCATGTTTAGAACCTGTGTTGGAGTGGGGTCTTGGATAATTTCCATGATAGTGGACTTCTTAACTCCTTAGTACAAACTCCAATGTTTGGTTTAATGGCCTTGAATAGTTTCCTCTCCAACCTAATTCAAGGCCCTAACCCTAAACTAGTTGGTTGACCTTACAAACATAAAAGTCTAGTTGTTTTTAATTAGCATCATTTTTAAGCCTTGATTTACTCAAAAGAGGTACGGTAGTGCAACTGATGTTGTTAAGAATCTTTGTGAAAAATGATGAAACTTACATGAACACTGGCAAAGAATGATTATATTTCTTATTTTTTTCTTTTTGAAATGATTTTAAAATTAGAAGAAAACACAACGCTATGCTAATTTCTTTTTCTTTTTCAAATAGCAATGCAAAGAAAATGCTAAGGAAGAAAGAGACCTAACAATCTAAGTTTTTTTTTTTATATATTTTCTTCCAATCAAAGCAGAAATAACAAAAGATTCTAAAGGAAATTGATGAATACACGATTCATGCCCCCCCCCCCAACTCATTTTTCTCAAAATTTCAAGCTAAAAATAAGTTAAAAGAACTAAGAAATAGAAGAAATCTTTTAATGAAAAAGCAAGCTATGCTGGAGTCCAACCTAGGCTAAAAATTATATGACAGAGACTATAATCAGACAAGAAAATCCCTAAAAAAATTACTCTTGACAGGAAAGAGGATGACTGCCTCTTCAAAAAAATTTCTAGACAGACATGCGACTGTCACCTCAACAACCAGTGTATGCAGGCAGGCCGCCCAAAGGCAGGGCGCGTATGCACGTGTGCAGGTCCACTACAATCTATGTGTGCCTCTGTATTTTCTCAAAAAAAAAAGACAAACAACTAAGCTTAGGCAGGGAGTACTGGTATTGAAAACCAAAACCCCTTAAAGGTGCAAAAAATTACTTTGACAAAGACGAGGCAAGAAAAATTTAGCAAAACAAAGATAATCATGAGGTTCTTACCTGACTATGGACTGTTGAATAAGATACTTGGAAGGACCCAAAATATCCCTAAGAAGGATCACTTCTACAGTGGAGAGGATGACTGCCTCTTTCTGAGAAGGATTTCCTGGGTTCTCAGACATGTAGCTTGCACTTCATCAACATGCATACATACGTGGGATGACTAAAGGTAGGGCACATGCATACGTGTTCTTTCACACTATAGGGTGTGTATGGATATTAAGACTCTCAAAAATAGAAAATAAATAGTCTGGTAAGCAGAGAAAGGAAGACTGGTATTGAGAACCAGATCCCCTGAACGCTCAAAATTCTTGCAAAAACTCAAAAAAGTCTGTAAAACCAATTTAAAAATACCCAATAAAAGATTCCCAAAGAACCCTAGAGACTCTCTAGTATGGTCACCAATTCTTTTGTGGGTGGGAAATGCCTCCTATGGACTAGCACTGAGGGTTTAATCATGCATGCAGAAAATGACCATTTTAAGGCCTCTACTTTTTCCCTATTCTCCCAACACAAAACCCCACATTCATGTAATACAAAGGTGAAAACAATATTAGGTAACTCTACCTTAAATACCCTTAAATCCTTCATTTGATGTCAATCCCTTCTCTTTCACTCACTCCTTGACTGCAAGCCTCCTACCAAAGCTGACCTACATTCACACATGGACAAACATAGAGCTGGAAACATGCATTTTATATACTAATTGATGGGTTAGATGTGACAATATTATGAAATAAATACACAATTTGAACACATGATATGGTGGGATGAAAAAAGTATTCCTTTTTGTATTAATCTTCACAAGAGTAAACTTTACAATATGTGGTCGACACTGCTCCTCGAATCTAGTCCTGGGCTCCTCTTCAACTGTGCTCTAACTGCTTCTGTATATGCTTCTCTTCACACAATTGTTACAAAAGGTTGAGGCTAGGGGAATGCTAATTCGGGTAGCGTTTCTTTACTATGATTTTCCTCCTTTCAAATGGGACCCCTAACCCTTCTTTTATAGGCTAGAAGGAGATAGGTATTTAGTCGAGTGACTGGACATGCATGGTCGAAAGGTTTAGTTAACTTACCCAAAACTATGTGTCCCATCAACAAATTTCCATTTTTCGTGCTTTTGTAGGTACACATGGGCTGAAATGGGTCAGCTAACATGTACACACGGGCTATAGTGGGTCAACTAGAGTGTACATGTGGGTTGTAGTGGGTTAGCTAGTGTGTGCCCTTAAAAAAGGTGTTTTTAAGAAGAGATGTTCAGTATTGGCTTGGAAAATAAGGAAAATGAGATGGCCTGATGCCAGGTAAGCATGTCTGATGCAAATTAGGGTTATAAAACTTCTTCCTTGACCAAAGTATCGAAGTCCAAAACTGGTCCAAATATGACCAAGTTTTCCTCAAAACTTGGTCGAGGGCCAACAACAAAGTAGGCCAATAATAGCCAACCCTTAATATTTTGTGAGTCGTGGTTTTTCCTACAAAATGTCCACTTCTTGGGCCATCATGGAGTTCTCTCAGTACCTTTTCTTCATCGTCATGTTCAAGACATATAAGGAGTATTCCATGATAGTTTACATGGAAAAGCACAAAATTTATGAATTATATTGAGCGGATTTTAACCTAAGAGCTCTCCTTTCTCTAGGGTTTAGGTTTTCTAGACAGGTTCCATGGTGTAGGAGATAAGATAGGTTTCTTTACTAGGATGTTTTCCTAGGATGAATAGATAAGGATTCGCTGCACCATAATGACAACTCGTTTTCCCAACCAAAGTTTTCTTCATTGATCAGATCTTGGGCATCGACAACCAGTTTACACATTCCTTTACCCTTGATTGTTTTGGAAAGTTTTATATGTAGATCAAATTCCTGAATTACTTCCATCCAATTTCCCCTTATTTCTCCCATTTCTTGTTGGGTGAACAATGATCTAACTATGGGGTGAGGTACTATGACTTTAGTGTGATTCTTCAGGATATAGGATCTGAAATGTTTGACAGCTTTATAAACTGTGTAATATTGTTTGTCTATAGTCGGATAGTTCAGTTCATCACTTTGAAGTTTAGTGCTCATAAATGATACTGGTGCCTCATTATTTTCATATTCCTTTTGGGTAAGTATTGTAGCCAAGGATTGGTCAGAAGCAAAGGTATAAAGGAAAAAGCTTTTGTTGAAATCAGGGCTTTGTAACACTGGTGCTTGGGATATGGTATTTTTGATGTTATTGAAAACACATTTCCTCTCTTCATCGCATTTAAAATCTGTATCTTTGCGAATCATTGTTTGTAAAGGTTTGATAGTTTCAATGAAGTCAGGAGTAAAGTTTCTCTCAAAATTGATTTTCCCAAATAAAGATTACATGGCATTTTTATTGTGAGGCAATGAGACTTGAGCTATCGCTTTATCTTCTCAGGGACCATGCTAATTCTTCCTTGAGATATTATATGACCTAATAATTTTCCTTACTCTACACTAAAGATGGTTTTATTAGGGTTCAAATATATTCCATATTTCTTACACCTTTCAAAGATCTAAGTCAAATGTGAATGTGGTCTTCCTTGTTTTTTTAGTATACTGTTATGTCATCTAAATAAAATACCACACACTTGTTAATCAATCCCCAAAAATCTACCTTCATGGCCCTATGGAAGGTTTCTCTTGCATTAAACAAGCCAAAGGGCATGCACTTATAAGAAAAGTTTACCCACTTGGTCTGGAAGGTATTTTTTAATTGATAATCTTCTGAAACCAGGACCTAGTTGTATCTCGAGAAATCGTCTAGGAGGGAAAAAATTCATAGTCAGATATTGTTTGTAGGAGTTGTTCCATGGATGGGACTGAATAGTTATCCTTATTTTATGCTTTGTTAAGGTTTCTGAAATCCACACACAGGCAGATCTTTCCATAATTAGTTATGATGGGCACCAGATTGGCTACCCGAGAATAGTGTCTTACTTGAAAGATAATCTTGGCATCTAATAATTTCCTCATCTCTTGATACATTGAAGGTTCCATAGATGGGTGGTAATTCCTAATATTTTGTTGAAAGGGTTTTACTCCAGATTTTAACGGGATTGTGTGTTGGATAATGTGATTATCATATGTTTTCAATTCTTGGTAGGACTAGGAAAAGACATATCGATATTCTTTAAACAGTTTGAGATAAGCTTTCCTATATTCTTTGGAAACTGTCTTATCCAAATTTACATTCTTGGGGTTATGAGGGGTCCCCAGGTTTGTAGTATTTTATATGGGACATGAGCTCCTTGTTTTTTTATTATTTGGTCCCCTAAACCTTTTCCTCAAGTCAAAAAGGTTCTCCATATTGGCGACTCCTTTTGGTATTGTGTGGAACTTTGGTTTGTCACCAGAGTGACCTAGTCCCTTCTTCTGTTCGTGGAGATTTGATTATGTGAGTATTTCTTGTAATATTTCATCGTCAATATCCAAATCCTTAAAATTATCCTGATTAGTCAGGAAATCTACAATATGTTCATCCCCTTCAAAGACTTTCCAGTTAGAAATGTTTTTAGGTACAAAGGGTTTGAAGATCATTTCTACTGCAAATGTTGAGGCTTCATATTCTTATAAAGGAGATAATATTGAGGCCATAGTGGATAGAGAATCAACAAGGGTATTTTGCATCCTCGGAACTGTGGTAATGTTGAAGGCCTCAAAATTGCCTATTAGTCTGTGCACCTCTTTCTGGTAATTTCTTAAGTGAGGTGAATTGCAATGGATAGTATTCTTCACTTTCCTAATGATAATTTTGGAGTCTCCAAAAACTTTCAATTCTTTGATGTTTAAGTCGATGGCTTTCTTTATCCCCTGGACTAGAGCTTCATATTCAACAGTGTTATTAGTGCATTCAAATTCTAATTTGCAGGAAAAGAGGTTTTGTTTCCCCTTTGGGTCAATGAGGATACATGTTGCTCCCGACCCTTCTTTCGATTTAGAACCATCAAAGTAGAACGTTCAAATTTGTGGAGGGGAATTTCTAACTTCTTCATGTCTAGCTATTTTTTCAATTTCAACCTCCTTGTCTGCTACCTCTATCGGAGCATCTTGACAGAGAATGCTTTCTTCTAAGGCCGCTAGTAAGTCTATTTGAAAAATCATTTTGGATTTTTTTGTGGGAGGTATGTCAAACATGTGAGGGGTGAAATTACCAAAAACAAAATCACAGGAGTAGTTTCCTAACCAAGGAAATCTATCGATGAGGTTTCATTTGGGGTCTCTAAATCAATGACGATATGTTTGAGATATATTTCTAGGTTAATCTTGATCATGTTTGTATGTCCCTTTAATGGAAACCAAAGGTGATCCTAGTTGGTACTTAAGTATCCATTTAATTTATTGAACCAATCTCGACTAAGTAACATTCCATAGGCCTCCGAGATGTCTACTATGATTATGTCAATTACTTGAATAGATTTGGGGTGTGTAGGAATTATGAACATGACATCTTTAAGTTCCAAAATGACCTTTACCTGAGTCCTATCTTTAATTTCTTGAAGATTGACAATGGCATGGCATTTGAAGATGCCCCTGAATCGACTAGGAAATTATATAGATTTCTGTTAAAAACCTCAAACGTCGAAAGGAAAGGATTAACAAAAGGTCTTCCTTTTTTTTCTAAAGAACGAACATTCACACTTGGTTTATTTTTTAAAACTATGGGAGATGGGACGTCTCCTTGGTTAATGTTCATCAAAGAGGTATTAGTTAATTTTAAGGCCTGTAACATAAAATCCTTTTGTTGAGGGATTGTACACATGTCCATGACAAAAACATTGGCCTTCATCTTCTTCAAGCCTTCCACCACATTGTAGTCTATCTTAGGAGCTTCCCTTGTGTGTATGTTTGTGGGATTTTTTTGAGAGGAGAATAGGGGTTTGGGGTGATTGACCACTTGATTTCCTAGAGACAATTGAGTATCGGTGGGATTGCTTTAGACATGTTAACTTTTACCTCACGTCTGTAAAACTATAACTTCAGCAGGAGGTCCCTGCACTTCAACGACAACATTGAAAGGCATGAGGTGGTTGGAATCCCATAACAACATGTTTGTCTCTTCCAATGTATCTTAACTTTCTTGATTGGTAACACCTATTGTTGAGCCACTGGTTTGTTTGGTTAGAGAGAATTAGTCTAGGAATTGTTTAGCCATTAGATTCATAAGATGCAACCATCAAGGGCAGTTCATTTCTAAATGATTTTCTTAGTGATATGTGCAAAACGAGTCATATTCCACATTCCCTAAGTCGACGTTTAGGTTATCTAGGGGAGTTTCTATATCTTTGAAGGGTGGGTTTCTTTTAAAAAAATGTTTATAAAGTCTTTGATTTTGGTTTCCTTCCCCAACACTCCTTTTCATGTCTATGATCTCATTGGAAATTGTTTTGATCATTTGCTGCAGGTTTTCCAAATCCCCTCCCTCTTTTTCGAGACCTTGTTCTCTTTGTTTTCCCAGGGGTCTTGTTAACAAAATTCCTCTCTTAGGTAGTCGTGGGGTTTCCTTTTTAATAGTTTTTATCACTGAAATTTCTTCTGCAAATGGTTACAAGAATCCAACATCTTCAAATAGCTATGAGTTCACCCATGGACCAAAATTACCAAAAAGGCATTTCCAAAAGGTCCAAAACTATACAACCAGTTATAAAATCAAGATGCACTATGACTACACAGGGAGCATGCACACATGCACCATGACTACACAGGGCACACGCACACATGCACCATCAAGAAATGCAGGAAAAGTGCACATGCGCATGATGCACAACTCTGGAGGCTAAAAGTTGCACACACCTGAGAACAACACATTTATGATGTTGGTCGGCCTCCCACCCACTTTTGGTTCATCTTCCAAGTTGATCTGACATCCAAATATCGGCTGGATATGGCTGGGTTGTTGGTGAAATACCTAAAGGTGGCCTAAGCAACCCCTTTTCACACTAAAAGTTGGTTTCACAATACCTCAAAGTGGTGCTATAAAACAAGGCCATGGGTGCACTACATTTTCAAGGAATTCATTTGCAAGGTTATGCTGCTGCTATTCTCTTGGGGAAACCTATTTTCTCACCAAGAGCATACTAGCACCATTTCATTTGGGAAATCCACATCACCTTTTGAGTGGGTTAGCTTGGGATTATTTCACCATTTCTTTTAAGTTTTCAAGTTATAAGAAGAGCTCAATCGTGGGGGTCCAAGAGCCCTCCCTTGGAGGAAGAAGGGACCCAAAGTCCCCTTTCTCTTTGGTGTTTTATTTTTACTAATACAATCATTTCCATTGGTGACATGAGTCTTGTTTGTTTCTTGTTCTTATGTCCTTATGCACAATAATTTAATTGTTTTTTCCCTTCCTATTTTAATTCTTAGCTTAGTATTTTATGTTTATTCTTCTAACCCTTTCCTTTACTACTGTCTTGCTTAGCTAACCTAACTAATCTTGTAAGCACCTATGTTTTTCTCATTTAGGTGACAAAATAGGTGCAAAAGATTGGTGACTCCACTGGGAAAGGTATCAATTTCCTACCCCAATTGGGTTATTTTATCTCTTTTTTTTACTTATTTAACCTGAAGGTACCATAGCTAGCCCAAGCCGACCTGCAAAACATCAAATTCAAAGCTGAGTTGAAAGAATTCCATCCAGAATTTTCTTCACGACTATGTGATAGTTGTGCGTGGGTTTATTGGCCCACAGTTGCGCATCGTGCACATGTGCGCCAAAATCAATGCATTACTCAGTGTCTTTTGTGCACCTGCACTCAAATTTTTTTTTCGATTCATGCATTGGCTCTCAGAGCACCTCTATCCAGTTTGAAACCTGCGCACCTGTGAAAAAAATCACACATTGTAAGCTTTTTTATGATCTTTTGAAGGCCCAGAGCCTTCTTAAAGATGATTCCATGCATGTTGTAATCTGCACCACACTTACATTCCCTCTCATATAAAGGGATTAATCAAAACACATAGGCACTTAGGGTTTAAAAATCATTATTTTTCCTCTTTTTGCTTTTTATTTCGCCACATGGATGGCTTGCTTTGACTAAAAGTTGGGATCATTCTACATCACATATAAAAATTGCATTGGGAATAGAAATTGGATATCAAACGTTGAGTATGCTCTTCTCTCGTGCTCCAAAGCGATCTTGAGAATCAGAAAGAGGTTGAAAGACAATTTCATCTCCCTTAAAAGGATAAAATCTTTAGGAGAGGACAATAGCCCCCTCGGGACTCCTCTTAGTGTATTTTTCAAAACACATCACAATATTGTAACGGGCCCATNCACTAGGGAAGTTTAAAGGTTTTGTAATGGGCCCATACATGCCCACATGATCACAATATAGGATAGTTTCAAATCTTTCTTATATTAAATCACATTAGGGAGTTAAAGGAATAGTAAAGGACCCACATGTCCACATGCTAGCTTCCTAGGGACTTTTGAATTCCACAAAGTTGTACCAATGACATTTAGTTAAATAGGTAATCAAGGACTTGTAAGGACCAAGCGAAGTTCACATGCAGCAAGGTGACACCTAATTCATTAAAAATTTGCACACATTCACTCATTCACACACAAAAGTCACTTCTCACTCACATAGTTTTCATCTTGAAATGTGGAGGTTGGAGTAAGTTTCCTCCAAAGGAATTCTGAAACACCCCACCCTTTTCTTGATGAAACTATCCACTCCCACTTAATTTCAACGAGATTGTCTCACACCCCCAATATCTCAAACAACCACATATAAAATTCTTCTAAAAACTCACTAAGTTTTCCTCCATAGGAGGTGGCAAAAGAAATCTTTTAGTCTAGGTAGGATTTCAGGGATAGGCATCCAAATAACTCCCCATTATCTGGTTCTCACATTTCAAAACAATAGAAGTTGTCAAATAGGGGACTTAAATCCTCCAAGTCAAGTGTTCCTAACACTATAAGGAAAGGAGATACCTGTGAAGGGTTGAAGTTCGAGGTCCGGTTGTTCTATGCATCCCCCCTTGAGGCAACCAACTCTTGGACAGGATCCAGCCCGTGACCCATTTCTTAGGTCGAAAATCTAAATGCCGCACTTTGACCGAGGTACTTAGTGACCAAATTTTAGGACATCTACCAAGGTGGCAATTGTGGGCTGCAATTGCACCTTGACTGGATTTTGTGTGGCTATTGGGAAATATCGCCAGTTCTTTCGGGATATGCCCCCTCTACCCCTCATTATAACTGATTGCTTCATCCTTCACTAGTTTCTCTTCTGGTGGCTTCAGACCCCATTGTTGAGTGCTATTGGAAGGTCTAGTGCTATTTTGAGAGGAAGGACGTGTTGGCAGCCAACCCAATTTTTTCGATTGCTCTCACAAAGCTGCCTACACCCCTTGTCGTATTACGACAAATCATTGTCGCATTATGCAAATGGAAATTCGTCTCATTTTTGCGACCATTACAATTCAATTTCGACCCAGTTTTCACAACTGCAAGTGTGAAAACACTTCTTTCGTTGATTAGATTGTCGTTGTCTTTGGTTGATTTGCTGAAAGATACTTGATCACTGGTTTATCACATGACTGCTAAAGGTTGTATCAAACTTATGTTCTTGAGCATTATCTTACCTTGATTGCGCATTTGGATATATTTCATTGTTAAACTTTTGGGTGTAAAAGTTATTGGTCTTGTTCTGATCTTATGAAAACTATAATGGATTTGGTCATATTTCTTTTATCCTTGTTTTGGACTTTCACTTGATTATTATATGAAGAAATTTTTGATTGCATGGTTCTAAGACTTTGGAGTACAAACATATATAATATGCACCAAATACGTTGGCAAGTTTATAAGGTATGATAGCAATGGTTTCAAGGCACATGAGTTAATCATATTCGACTTCACGAATCGATGCTTGGTATATTTGCAAAGTTGGATTATACGTTGAATGTTATATGGTCCCGAGCTATGTAAACCCTGTGATCAAGTGATTGATTGAACGATGGAATTAGCACGTTACATCGATAGTTAATGCTGGTACTGCGTTTGTTTTAAACTTAACACTTGGTGCATTATTATCATATGAGGTGTTGGTTCTGACTCGGATGAATGGCACGTAGAAATGGTGATTCACCCATTCGCTGGTCGACGCATTTGTTTAAATGATTATGGTTTTAACAGCTCTGTACAGGTCATTAATGCAATGCATGGCAATGGTAATCCCACCACCTTCGCACGCATGGAGTAGTTTTCGGTCTCGTCGAGCATTCAAACTATGGAAACCCTATCGTATTCACTCTGTGCATTGTTCATTCGGTGTGAACCCTACCATGAACAGAGGTTATGGCTCCTATTGTGAGGGCTGAACCTAATGGATGCCAAGCGCTGTTGACATTCGATGGTGCATACAGCGACCTTGAAGAGTTTGGGTGGCTTTCGTTTATAAGAAAGTTCGATGGTTTTAATATCTCTGTTTCTTGGCAACTCGCACTGTCATTTGATGGCTGCCGAGCCAAAGTTGGAGATGTCCAACTTGAAGTCACCGAACAATCTCTCAGCCTAGCGAATAGCCTACCTGTTAAGGGACAAAAATGGTCCAAAAGCTATAAGGTAAATGATGTCCCGTGGAAATTATTGTTTCAGTCTCGGACAGTGAGGTCGTGCAACAGAGGTTTACCTGCGAAGATGTTGAAACCCCGCTGGTATGATCTCTTGATGATTCTCAAGCAATTCGTCACTTGTGAAGGCAGGTATGGATTCGTTTTCCTGTTTCATCTACGTTTGTTAATGGTATTTATGGGCTTCGAGCTTAGCATGCCGCATTATTTGCACCGAAGTTTATTCAAAATGGCTAAGAAGTACAAGCGAAATCAGGCTGATACTAGCCTCTTCCATGTTGGGTT
>JASDQU010239201.1:0-13848 GCA_032191745.1 Picea mariana
GGCTCACTCGACGTCCGCTGCTCCCACGACACAGCCTCACACAACCAAAAAAATTCGAAACGTTTAAACGTGATGTGTGGCGATTATATAGAAAAATCTTTCGGCCGAACAATAGTTCGGCCGAAATATTATTCGGCCGAAAACTATTTCGGCCGAACTATTGTTCGGCCGAAAATCGAACGCCGGAAAAAAAATATCCGGTCGACCAAGTTTTTACACGCAAATCGAGGGCCCCGTAATGGCTCCGTTCGATTTGACGTTTATTGTTTCGTCCGAACAATAGTTCGGCCGAAAACATATTCTTTCGGCCGAAAAATATATTTAGTTCGGCCGAAAATTGGTTTTCCGAAATTTTGGAAACCAGATTGTCACGAAAGTGTAACCCACCTTCGTGATTCCACCCTGTATGAGACCTCTTCCCCTCAACTATTTCATTGGTAAATTCTACTATACATCTATTAATACTTAATAATATTAAGATTTTTTTAAATGTTAAATGATAATATTAAGGTTTTTTAAATGTTGACTACTGTATAAGAAGTAACAAACATCTTCCTCCTATACATCTATTAATGCTTAATAATATTAAGATTTTTTTAAATATTAAATGATAATATTAAGGTTTTTTAAATGTTGACTACTGTATAAGAAGTAACAAACATCTTCCTCCTATAGTGCACTATTGAGGAACTTTATAAACATAAATTTCAAATATCAATGTTTAAAGATATAAAAATAATCTTCTACCAAACTCAAATATTAATAAATATTTTTAGGTGTAATAATATTTTTTTTTTCTAAAATGTTAATATTAACTAGAAAAACTTTATAAACATAAATTTCAATATCAATGTTTAATGTTTAAAGATGTAAAAATAATCTTCTACTAAACTACTAAATTGAAATATTAATAAATATTTTTAAATGTAATAATATTAAGTTTATTTAAATGTTAATACTAACTGTGTATATGAAAAGTAGGAAACATTTTTTTTTTTGTATTTAAGAATATTTTTATAAGCATGAGTGTATATCCACTCTAACCTTATATTTATCATAGGCTGAGATGGATCAAGTCCCTTAAGTCTTTTAAAGGATTTTATCCCTCTATTACATGATAGATAAGAAATATTTTACCTTCAATTGAACTTTCTCTCTCTATGATTTGAAATATTTTAATTAAAGTATATAGCTTGATGGTTAAGAACATGTGTTTCCTCTTAAGAGGTCACAAGTTCAAATTGGTGTGGCTTGGCTTGGCTGTGACCTTAAAAAATAGATTATTATTATTATTATTTATTATTATTTATGGTTATTTGTAATTTCATATTAAGCATTGAAAGAATTAAACATCTCCGTCATATTGGCAAGTGGAAAGTACTTCTTGACAAGTGGAAAGTACTTCTGGACTCTACTTAATAAGAAATTTTAACTTTCAATTACTTTATCTTTCTCTATATAAACAAAGTTGATATAAAATTATTTAAGGTGGACATTGAAATATTTGATTTATGACTAGCATTGAAATATTTTTTTATGTTATTAGTATTTTTTTAAATAAAATCTATTAACTCCACATTGAACATGGAAATAATTATAAATCTCTCTTATATCTAGATGTAGAAAGCACCTTTCCACTTGATAAATCTAAATACATATTTTTTATTTTATTTAAAAAAAATAAATATTAAAATAAAAATAATATATGTTTCCCTTGTTCAAGGGAAATTTAGCAAGATCCTCCTACTTATTAGGATAATACATTTTTTTTTGGTTTCAAAGGATTTTTAAGAACATGACTTTAGTAATTATTATTGATCAATTTAATCAATAGACCTGCTTATAGGGGAGACCTAAGGTTAAGTTGGGTTGGGTTGGAAAAAGTTGTCCTTATACTTGGGTCAGCTTCAAACTAGAAAACTAGAATGGGATCCTTATAATAAAAATTTACTTGACATCCTCGATTTTTAAACAAATTTAAACTTATAATCTAAAACTTTATCTTGTGAATACCTCTAATTCTAGTGATTGAAATAATCTTGAAACTTAATAACTAGACATTTTAGATTTTTAAACAAATTTAAACTTATAATCTAAAACTTTCTCTTGAGAATATCTCTAATTCTAGTGATTGAAATAATCTTGAAACTTATTAACTACACGTCCTCAATTTTTAAACAAATTTAAACTTATAATCTAAAACTTTCTCTTTAGAACACCTCTAATTCTAGTGATTGAAATAATCTTGAGACTTAATAAAATTAGCATTCATATATTTATATCTGTGTTTATAAATTTACATTAAAAATTAGGAATTAATAAAAAAAAAAAATTTAAAATTTTTATTTTATTAAAAAATGGAAAAAAAAAACTTGTTTTAAACATTAAAACAATCAATTATATTTTTATTTTATAAATTGAAAATAACAAAACAAGTGATTTTATTTTATTTTATTTAAATCTTCTAACCAATCCAAAATTTAAATAATTTACTATTATTTCATCATTTTTTTAATGTTTAATTATATAAATATTTCATTAAAAAATTAGTTTTTTAAACTAATCAAGTTATTATCTTAAGCAACGATTCCAATCTTAATCTTCTTTGTCTAAATTAAGACCTTGTTTTAGCAAATAGATACAAGAGAAATTCATAAGACTTGATCTAGGATTTATATGGTACTGAGCTACTAAAGCTTTGCACTGCTCAAGATTTAATCATTTGCAATGCTTTAATGAATTGGTCAAAATCTAAGGACATGACTTGTATCCATGGGATAGGTAATAGTATTGTGGGCCATGTGATATCAAATATTCTTCTTTACAACCAAATAGTAAATTTTGACATTTTAAACGACCATGAACATGACTATGATCATAGACCTTTAACCCTAACTCTAAACTTTATCATGCACAAAACCCCCTTAAAGATAACTATGGTAACCAAAGACATCTACTTTTCGACAAAAATAAAATTGATCTCTTTTTAAAGGACTGAAACAAAGAATTAAATATTCAATCGTATAAAAACAATATTGAAGACATTTATCATAATTTTAAAACAATCGTTTTTACCTCCACAAAACAATTATATATCCAAGTGTTGTGTAAAAATAAGATTAGAATTTCCAACCCTTGGTATGATAACGAGTGTAAACTTGCTAGAAAATCCATTTGGGATGTTTGTAATGAGCCTTTGAAATATGATAAGATTAATAGATACAAATCCCTAATTAAAAGGAAAAGAAAGCACTACATAAATAAAAAACAAGAAAATCTTTTGCACTTTTCTAAGTTAGATCCAAAGAAATTTTGGGGGAAAATTAGGAATCGTAAAAATAAAGAAAATGTTATCATTCCCGTGACAAACTAGAATTCCTACCTTAAAAATGTTTACGAATCCCATAATGTCCTAGACAAAATCCCAAAATTTTCTACAAAAGATGATGTTTTTTCTATAAAAGACATAAATTTTGGGGTTAAGCGACTTGAAACAGGAAAGCTAAGGACATTGAGGGATACCAAGATGAAATATTAAAAATTGGAGGGCCTATTATGATCCCTCACATACACAAGCTCGTCAATTTAGCAGTCAAGTAGGGATTCCCTAAATCTTGGACTCAAAGCCTCATTGTACCTATTTTTAAAAGTGGGGATAAAAAAATTCCTCTAGTTATAGGACCATTAGGATTAGCCCCATTTTATCCAAGTTATATGGAAGTATTTTGGAAAAGAAGATAAAAATATGGATATAAAGCCATGGAAAAAGAGTTAAAGGTTTGTCGGTTTTAGAGGTTATCATTCATCTATGGACCACCTTATCATGCTTAGAATCATTACAAAGGAGTGTCGCAACAATAAAACCAATCTCCTTTGTTGTTTCATTGACTTTAGGAAAGATTTTGATATTGTTCCTAGGACCAACCTTTGGAATAGGTGTTAGCACGCAGGAGTAAGACCCTAGGTTCAAGTTATCTTAACTAACAAACCCTTCATACATAGGCCCTTTCGGCATCACCTGCATGCAGGTGAAGTCTCACCCAAGGTATCTATGGGGAATGCAGGAACCAAGTTTATGCAGTGGTGAGAGAATGTGAGTCGATATGTATTCATTACAACCTATATGTACTATGTGCAATATTCAAAGTCTATTCAATCCTGAATTGATTCATACATACAATTGTAATGCAATTTTCCAATTCACTTGGTTATTGAACTGTCTAATCTATTGTGCATGATCAAATCATCAACATAGCTAGATCTAACCATGCATAATCAAAGAGACATGAATAAACACATAAACATACATTCAACACAAACTTTAATGTGGTTTACCCAACCCTGGGCTACGTACACAAGTGTTTGCTTCTTTATTATTCTTCTTTCAATAACAGACTCAAGCTTATGCACTGGACTACAATGGATACATCATGATCAATCCCCATCCCACCTAGCCTCTACAATTCAACCTCCTCCCGTTCACTCTCCTAATATTCAGACACAACCTCTCTTTCTCCCAATATCTCTTCTTTCTCAATACTCATTAGACTAGAACAGATAGACTCGAGAGAAGGTAGAGAGAACCACCCCCGACTATACTAGCTAACCACAACAACAATAATAACAACAACCCCTAATCTCCCCAAACCACTACATATTTATGCCGGAGATTAGGGCTCAAAACCCTATGACAACCCATCATGAGTCGATTACAACTCTTTTCTCAGGTGGCTTTTTCCTCCTTTTGCATCTTCTTTCCCTCCTTTCTTTATCCTTTTGGTCTTCTTGGTGTTCTTGTTTTTTTTATCTTCTTGATCTTCTGCTAAGTGTCTTTTTACTGTGTTCTTTCACCCTAGCTTCTCCCCTTTCCTCTTTTGTTGTGCATTTTCTCCATACTTAGTATTTTCCTCAAAATTGTATCCAAAAATGCTTGTCCAATAGGCCCCCAACACTCACCTATGGCTCATCCCGAGCCACTCAGGCCTGTTGTGTCGCGCTTTTACATGCCTCCATCAACTTTTGAAGGGTCTCCCTGGCTGTCTGTACCTCTTTCATGACTTCTGTGTAGGGACCTCAATTAATTAAGCCTAAAAAATTCATAATTTAAACATTAAGATTATTCAGCATAAGCAATAAGTAATTTCTTCCAGCATATAAGTAGCATAAATTAAATTTACGAACATCATGCTAATAATTTACATAATCATCACATAACTCAGCAAATTCAAAAATAAAAATACCTCTGCCTGATGTTATTATCCCAGTATCTGGTTGTCCTCTCTACAGCTTTGCCCAGCCTGATGCTTTGACCAAACCTTGCCCAAAACCGACTAACCACCCAGCCAACTAGGAGCAGCTTGTCCGGCTCCCTAGCTCCAGGATACCGAAAGGAATTCTGGTCCCCGAGCCCAAAACTCCCAGCAACCTGGTGCCCCCTGCAATGGTTCACCAAAAATCCAAAACCAAACTCCTCAACCAGAAAATATCCAACAGAAATACAGACCTCCTCCCCAATAATGCTCCTCCCCCAAATTTTCATGATCGTCTCCTGTAGGACTCTTCCCAGTCATATCTCCCCCCATTCACCGACTCCCTATCCTCCATTAATTACCTTATCCTCCCCTTTATTACCTTATCCCATTCCTTTATTACCTTATCCGATTCCTTTATTACCTTATCCTTCCATCCCATGCTTCATCCCCCCCCTGCATACGTAAAGTCTTATAAAAATAATTTAAAATTTATTAAGCTCTTAATTCATTACCCTAACCTTTAATAAGTTAATTAATTAATCAATCAACAAATATAAACAATTAATAAATAAATAAATAAATAAATAATTAATATTATTAATAAATAATCATTGTTTAACTAAAATATATTAGGACAGTTAATTAAATAATTTACTATTCTTGATAAACCTGTGGCTTATCCTGGGCCACTCAGGCCTGTTGTGTCGCGCTTTTAGATGCCTCCATCAACTTTTGGAGGGTCTCCCTGGCTGTCTGTACCTCTTTCATGACTTCTGCTTCCTTACTCAAAATTTCCTCCACGGTCTGTGCCATCAAAGTTGTGGGCTTCTCCTTAGTGTTCTACGTTGCTTGCTTCGTCATGCCCTGTGTAGTGGCCAACTCCCTTATTAACAAGAGTGCTTCATCCTGCAGGGGTTCCAATTTCTGTGTAATACTTTTATGTTTGGATTTCATTTGTTCTACTTCAGTATACAACTTTATGTTAGCCAAAATTGTTGCCATCCATTCCAAAGGTGGCAAATTATTAATGCTCTCATTTTCTTTTTGGGCCTTCTCCTACGTTCTCCTTGTTTTATCCTCCATCACCTTCATATCTAGATTCATCGTGAGCTGGTTCCAAATATGCGTTCTCTTTTCGCACATCCTTGTGCATTCCTGTTCTAGGATTTTAACTTTTGAAACTGATGTTTGCGTTGTATTTTCCCTTTGTTCCCTTTCTTCTGGTGGTTTCCCTGGTACTGTGTGTGATTCCAAGTCTTCGATCTTGGTGGAGAATCCTTTAATGACTTCGCCAATATTTGACACATGTGCTTCCATTGTGGCTTCAACTATCATTGGTACTTCTAGGATTTCTTTATACAGTTTTTGGACGGTCATTTGTATCCATTATTCCATTTTCTTAGCTTCGTCCTTCTCTTTCAGTGCTTTCTCGGCCTTTTCTTCGACCTCACTCTTCTCCTTTAGTGTGCTTTCAACTTTTTTTTCCATTGCACTCTTTTCATGTAGAGCAGTTGTGTATTCCTTCTGTAGCTCTGTCTTTTCCACCACAAATTTTATCAACTCACTAGAAGAAGACTCTACACAGAATCATAATTCCTGCGCGATACCTGTTTGCAATCCCTATATCGCCATCGTGGTCATCTATGAGAAGACTAAGTCCAAGTGACTTATTCCTTGTGATTTTTCCTGCATCTCAGGAGTGGGGAACCTGATTGCAGCTGCTGGTATTTTTATGACTTTGTGCCTTGCAACCATTTGTGAGAATTAAGAAGTGGTAGCTTCTACTTCTCTTGCCACGCCTACCGTTTTCCATTCACTGGGTCTTCTTTCTACTGTTAGGATTACTATCTCCAACTGTTGTTGCAATTCAGTCAACTGCTCTTGCATCTTCTCACTGATTTCTTCCTACAACTGTGATATCTATTGAACCACCTCCTTAGTGGCATCCTTTACTTTGTAACCGATCTTATCCATATCATCATCCATCAATGTATAAATGGTCGGTTACTTATGTTATTTCTTCTTTTTGCGTGCAGATGGGGTTGGTCTCGTACCCTTGTGTTATCACTGAAAAATCATCCGCAACATTATAAACAACGGTTGAAGAAAGACATCAATTCCAGCAGTAATTAGTACACCTGCAGCATCAAAATCTATCAAAAAAGCATAAAACTATATACTTGGTTCAAAAATCAAAGTGCACAAATTGACCAAAGGAAGCGCACGCACTGTGCGCAGAATGCGCGGGCCAACATAGACCTAATCATGCACTGTGCGCAAAATGTGCAAGATGCATGAATTTCTATGAGAAAACACATGCACTTCTCATGACTGACGCATTTATGAATCTTGTCGGCCTCTCAACCACTTCCAGTCCGACCCCCAACATGATTTAACACTCAGATCTAAGCGAAATCTAGCTTGGAGGTTGGTCAAGGGCTAGGAAGTGTTCGAAAAGGCCCCTTGTTCACACTATGAACCAGTTGTATATTTCCATGAATGGACACTATAAATATGTGCCATGGGTGTGCTAGAAAAATAAGAATTTCAAGGTATTGTTATGCTGGAAGAATTCTTCTTGGAGAATCTTCTTTTCTCTTTGAATCATTCAAGCACTATAGCAAGGGTCATTCCACTCACCTCTTGAGAGGATTGGCATTGTATTTCTTCACCATTGTCACTTGCCATTGTATGAAGAGAAGAGCCCTCTATTGGGGAACTCAAGAGCCCTCCCAAGGAGGAAGAGGGGATTCATAAGTCCCTGCCTTTCTCTACGGTGCTAGCCTATTAAAAAATTGATCCATTGGTAGCTATATGATTGTCATTTTTTGTTTTTCATGGTTCTAGTTCTTGCAAGCTTCTCTAACATCTATTTTTTTTTTGTTTCCTTGTTTCATGTGTATTTGGTTATATAATCAACTCACAAACTTCTATCTTGTTTAGTTGACTTAACTAGGCAATTAAGTGTTGTATTTTTGCTCACCCATGTGAAAAAAACAACACAACAGATTGGCGACCATACTAGGGAAGTGAATCAAATTTCTCCATATTTAAGTCTTGAGAGCACTTCTTTCTAATTGTTTGGATATGCAGGTACCAAAACCGGCCTGGTCCAATCTTCCAAATCCAGAATTCAGAGCCAAGGAAAGAAAATTTTGTTTTGAAATTTCTTTCCTGACGCGCAATAGGAAGTGCATGGATTTCGAGGAACACAAAAACGCATTCTATGCACTCTGTGCTTTGTGTGCGTAAGAGCCTCCATAAACCCATGCATTATGCACATTCTACGTGCTTAGCACGACTGGAAGAACTACATCCCGCACACAAGTTCAATTTTTGGCAAATTGTAAGGGTTTTATGAGTGGTTTGAGGGCCCCTTGCCTTCAGATTTTTTTTTTATTTTTTTTAGAGTCCTTTCTTACAAGGAAGGTTAGCTAACATAAGCACATAGGGGTAAAAAGAATCACAATTTTTCTCTTTTCTTTGTTGCCACATGGATGGCTCATTTGGCATTTAAAACTTTGAGTTAAAGTTATTGCTTTTTCAAAACACAAATCAACTAATTTGGGACTAGAAATTAATTTTAACCCTCAAGTATGTTCTTCCCCCACACCCAAGTGTGATCTCGGGAATCAGAAAAGGTGGTTGAAAGGAAATTTAATCTCCCTTAAAAAATCATTAGGAGAGGACAAAACCCCCCTAGGGTACCTCCTAGCTTTGGAAAATTATCTTAAATCTTTGTAAGGGCTCATACATGCCCACATGTTTACAATCTTAGGATAGTTTCTAAAACATTTCTTAGTCTAGACAATACTCTAGGAAAGTTTAAAAGATAAAGTAATGGGCCCATACATTCCCACATGTCTACAATCCTAAGATGGTTTCAAAAGATTTCTTAGTATAGACAACATTCTAGGGAGTTTAAGGATCAAGTAAGGGTCCATATGTCCACATTGCTAGTTCTCTAGGGCTTTACATATTCCGCAAGGTTGTACCAAAGAAACATACTAAGCTATGTAAGAATATTTGTAAGGACCATAGGAAGTTCACATGTTGCAATCTTACACATTAAATTATTAAAATATTTTGCACGCTTTTCACTTTCTTGCACACAAAGCCACTCACCACACACATTATTTCTATTAGAATAGTGGAGGTCAAAGTAAACTTTCTTTTTAAGTACCCACAAAGTACTTCAAAGGAACTTCGAAAGATCCGAGTACTTCTTTGGAAATTGTCCACACCAATTTAATTCAAACGAGGTTGTTCCATGACCCCAATCTCTTAGCCCACTCCATCAAAAGAATTTCTAAGGATGCACTAAATTTTTCCTCCACAGGAGGTGACTAAAGAATTTTTTTAGTCTAGGTAGGATTTCAGGGGTAGGCATCTAAATAACCCCCCGTTATCAGGTTCTCACATTTTGAAACAATAGAAGTTGAGAATAGGGATCTTTCAAATCCTCCAAGTCAAGTGTTCCTATACCATAAGGCAGGGAGATACCCGTGAAGGGTCGAAGGCCAAGGTCTAATTGTTTTGCACATCCCTCCTTGAGTCACCCAACTCTTGTGAGGGTATCTAGCCTGTGACCCATTTTTTAGGCCGAAAATCTAAATGTTGCACTTTGATTGAGGTACTTAGTGGCCAAACATAGGATATCTATTCAGGTGGAGGTTTTTGGTTGCAATCGCAACTTGGTTAGATTTGTGTGGCTATTGGGAAATATTGCTAGCTCTTTCAGGATATGCACCCTCTACCCCTCATTATAACTGACTACTTCAACCTTCACTAGTTCCTCTTCCGGTGGATCCAGACCCCACTGTCAAGTGTTATTGGAAGGCCCAGTGCTAAATTGAGAGGAAGGACGATAGGTATTTTAGGACATGAGCATTTTTTTTCCCTCACACGAAAAAAATCCGCCTATCCACATGTTTTTTTATTTTACAGTTGATTTATGTATGATGTTTATTTGATTACATGCAATTGTGAGTTATACTATTCAGTGAAGGTTAAAAATATAAAAATCTCTTGTTCATTTATTTATCTCTTGTCACCATTTGCACACATTCACTTTGCTAGTCGGAACCATAGGGGAACCACAGAATCCTCATCATTCTAGAAGATTGCAAAATCTCCCTCCTATTCTAGGAGGAGTCCCTAGTCTCGCCAACTCATTGACTCCACCATCTCACACCCCAGTGAGTGATACTATCTTGGGATCATCTATACTCGGTTCCACTTTTCTTGGGTCGAATACCCAACACAATCCATCTATTGGTTCTCCTTCACAAGGGGGCGGGTGACAAACTTCTTCTCAAGGAAGAAGTACAAACCCACCAAATCCCTCTCAAGGGACAGGTCCATTACCTACACACACAATGGTTGGAAATGATTCTCCACAAAATCCCCCTTTTCCATACTCAACATCCCTCAACATTTCTAATTTAACCAAACTCACGAATGACCCCATTTTACATGATGCCACTTGGCCCAATATGCCTACCAAATTGCCTTCAAATATTCTGAAGTTTGAAGGAAAACTAGGGGAAGACCCCGCCAACCATGTTATGACCTTCCACTTATGGATCTCTTCAAACAACATCATGAATGATTCCATCCGATTGATTTTATTTCAAATAATTCTCACTAGTTCATCAGCCAAATGGTATGTGGATGAAAAATCAGGGTCCCATGTGACCTTTGAATAATTGTCCAAGGCCTTTTTGTCCTTTTTCCAGTTACTAGTTTGTCATGAAACTAGATTAGAACTTATCTCTGAGTTCAAACAAGCCACTGCTATCCATATTGACGACCACATCCATGAATGGCGTTGGCGACATAGTTTGTGTAAAGAGGAAACCACCAAAGAACAATGTCTCGATTGGTTTCTTAAATCACTCACCCCCGTGATTGTCAAGGATGTAGCATCCAATTTTCCTCAATCAGAAGAGGAAGCCATCAGCAAAGCCCAACAATTTAACCTCATATATGCCCAATCATGTTACTTGTACATGGTATTTCCTTATGCACCTAGACCCATACTATTTGGCTAGGAAAAACCTAGGGTTTCTCATGCTGTGGATGGGTTGATTGGTTATATGACACACCTCAACCCTTGCAGCCACCCATCACCTACCTATAGTGCAAATCAATATCCTCAACCATATGGAGGGACGTCTTCTTACCCTCTCCTCACTCACCAACAGTCATATCCTTTTGTTCCCCCTCCGTCATTGGGGGGACCCCCACTAGTACCCTTGATGAATCCGGTCTCTCAACCAAGTACGGGTCCACCCACAACTCCCATCTATAACCCCAAAAATAGTGGAATTACTTCAACTTCCTATACGTCATATGGATCATCTCCACAAAACAATCCATATTTTCCATTTCCTAGTCCTCCCTAGCCAGTTGCTCCTCCACCAGGACAACCACATGCTGGTGTTAACTTTGTTCATCCCTCTCCCATTCAACATGTTCATGATTTTGAACAATTGAATACGACAAATCCAGCTCACCAGCCAAATAATGCCAAGAAGAAAGGAAAAAATCGAAACAATATCAACCGGGGACCAGGAGGAAATAACCGCCAACCAAACCATCCTGTTAGTGGAAACCAAAATCAAGGAAACTAGAACCCCCAAGGGGGAAACAATAACAATCAACCATGACAAGGGAAGAAAAAAAATCTTAGAAATAACTTCCCTTGCACTCTATGCGGCGAGTATGGACATTATACTCACCATTGCCCCCAAATTTTCGATTACAAACGAATGAAAGAATCCATGAACACACAACACCCTCCAGCAACATTTTCCCCTCAACAGGCCCCACAACATTATCTGCAACCACCATCTCCGGTAATTTTGAAAAACCCCATTCCAAACCAAGGTGTGATGAATACCCAACAAGAGATAAACTCTTCCCCATCACAAATGGGGCAATGTCAAAACCCAGGTCCCACTCGACCCAGAAATCTAGTCAATCGCAATATCCTCCATACCAGTGAAGAAGATATTCTTCTGCAAACACGCAGTCGTCCATACAGAACGCCTCCTGAATATACACCAACCACCTCAGAAACAACTCCAACTACAACAGGACAACCATTGATGATCCCACACCCTAACACGGAACCAAATCCCTGTATACCCCACATGCCTTTACGATGGAATGTACATAACCCTCATGCTAGGGAAGCCCATAATTACAGTCTGGTCGATGACTTAGCACAGTCTCCTACAACCATGTCTATGTTGGAGGTCCTCCAAACCTGTCCATCTCAACACAAAACCTTTCTTTTCGCCTTGAGAATGTTGGGTATGTGTTATGTTCTTTGCATGGGTGTGTGTGGGTGTGTCAGATTCGACAACTGCGTCTGACGATCCCAACTTCCTCTGTCCTACATGTCATGTGCATTGGGTTATTCCTAGGGGATCCTAGGGGGGGCAGGTATGGGCCCCCCTGGTTATGCGCAACATTTGGCTCCGGGGCAGTGCCCCAAAATTTTGTTTTGGGTGGTTTTTTCTATTTTTAATGATTTTCTAAAAATAATCCCGGATTAAGGGATTAGGGTTTTGGTAGCTATGGAATAAGTATGGTGAATGGTGAAATTAATAAAATAAAGAGTTGAAAGATGTAGCACCAAGGAAGGCTGGTTTTTTCCCGGTTAAGGGTTTCTAGTGTAAATCTTTGTGTACTATGTGTATGAATCATTGATTAATTTCTGTTTTTCTTAAGAATCTGTATGCATTGCTTTACTTCACAGCTTTAAAACTTACAGGGGGTAGTCGACCCAAATGATACTTGATTGATCACCTTTGATTTGGATAGTGGAGAGCCACACCTCCCCACTCTAGTAGCATTTCAGATACCAGTAAAGATCCGGAATATTGCATTTCATTAGTGCATCATCGATGAAGGTGCATCCACATGCATCATGTCCAAAGTAGTATGGTAGAAACTCGGCTCACCTGAGCTAGTACCATCTGCCATCACCCTGAGAGCTTATTACGGTCGACCATCATCCCTTGAAGAGCTCTTCCAAAATGTCCCCATAGAACTTGGGGGAAAAACCATCCTCATCGACAATGAGTTTATTGAAAACCATCCTCATCCGATGCAGAAACTTGTTTGGACGTAGCTTATGATAGTCATAAATTCATTATTGATGAGGATGGTTTTCCCCCCAAGTTTCTGCCATACAATATTTTGTTTGGACATAGCTACATGTATGCTATGATGTAGATAGCCTCTTCTATGTTTCGTACAATTATGTTCCCCCATAACAAGAAAATTGTCACCATCGACCAACTTACACATTACGAACCTAATCATTCCTCCAACATTGATAACATCCTCCCTCTTGTCCACGCTAGCTTGGATGCTTTTCCAGTCATTGACATTATCCCTGAAATATTCAAAGACCCGTCCTTGTTAGGAACTTATAATGGAGCACCACCATTCCTAAACCCTTCTATTTTAGCACAAGTGTGTGTAGTTTCCTCTAACTGAACATATATAAGAGACAATCCTCCTCTCACTAAGGCCCCTTCCTACATCAAAGTTCCACTAGTCAGAGAACCAATACCTCAGG
>JASDQU010239202.1:4217-16801 GCA_032191745.1 Picea mariana
GACTTCCACTAATAACACATAACTACATTCCCATTGGGTACCTCCCTAGGTACCCCATATTACCTCCCTAGGTATACTACATTCCATCCCCCTTCACATGTTTCGTCCTCGAAACATGAGAAGAAACCATACAATATGACCGACTAAGCAATGTAGCCAACTGGTACCAAGTACGGCCATCCATCCATCCCAATGGAAGTTGAACATGATGTCTATCTGCTACCTTTCCACCCTTATCTTTCTCTGCATCATGTCGGGGTTGCCATGGGATTGTTTATGTAGCTTGAGTTCTTCCCATAGTGTTGGAAGTCCTCCATGCAGCTCTTGATTGGTTTCCTTTCTGGTGCCCTGCTGGTGCATAAATGTGTTCATGCACATGCCCTTGCCTTGATGACTTTTGCATCTCTATATGATGTGGATGGCGATATACAACAACTGTAGGAATTTTTTCTTTTCTCTTCAAATCTGCAACACTTTGTGTCTTTGAGTTAATGACCTCCTTAGCTTCCTGATTATGTCCTTCTTGTAGTTTTGCTTCATCTCCTTCTGTAGACTCTGCCTCTGATTCAACTTCAGACTGGGCAATAACTTCTTTGCTAGCCTCCATGGGTCCATATTTCTTATTAAGAGACACATCCTGCAATGTGATTTTCTTTTTCTTGTACCACAACTTTAAAAACTTCTTTTGCACATTAATATTAATGGTACCCACTGATTCTATCCAAGGATATCCCAAAACAATATCCACTTCATCCATATCCATAGCATAAAAATCTGAATGCAGCACATATTTATCCATGGTAATCTTCAAATCTTTAAAAATTTGAACATTTTCACCCTCAACATGTGTGCTTTGAATATTTTTTATTGGAACTTGCAATCTATTAACCAACTGAACATTGATAAAATTATGCGTGCAACTAGGGTTAATAGAAACAACGATATTTTCTTTATGAATACAGCCATGAACCTGTAATATAGATTTTTCACATGAAAATAAACTCTTGGCTCTCTCTTTATCCTTATTTTCTCCATGATACCACTTGTCTAACAATATTTTTTCAAATTCTACATTGGAGAGTCTCATCATCTCCTTATAATCAAGCGATTTCCACCAAATGGTAGCATCACCTTGCAATTTGAGATCTACCCAATGGGGCCAAGTATCTTCCCATGCTGATTTTATTTCTTTAATGAATGATTCAATACTAGGGCCATCACATTTCCCTGTAAAATACATCTTGCTATGAAAACCCCCCAAAAATAGAACAACAAGTTACAGCAGAAAATCGCGGCTTTTTACGGAAAAACCCTGAAAAACCGTTGAATTTAAAATGCTCATAACTTTACTTCTTGAACTCCGTTTCAGCTGATTTTTTTTTTGAAATTGGGTATTTTTCCGAGAGGAATTCAAATACCCAATTTTTTTTCCAAATTCAGCTCATAAATATTTGTATCTGAACCTGAAGTGCGCCGCCCTCTTTTTCTTCCCTAGAAAAAATTCTGCAAAAAGAGAAAACAAATATTTCCTTCTTTGGCCAAGGAAAGTGCTTTGATACCAATTGTTAAGTACCTAAACCAGATCTGCAAATATACTTCAGAAATAACCAAGAATAAACCATAAACCATTCACCATAACAATGAACACAAGAAATATCCAAAACCCTTGAGGTAGGGTAACACCATATATTAATCCTTATGGAAGGATAAAACTCCTCAAGCAATCATTGCTTGTACAATCACAATATTCTTCACCATGTTTTATTACATTGCCTACACTTCTTTATATAGCTCTCCCTATCTCCTAGGAACCTTCTAGGGAGCCTTCTCACATTTATTACATCCAGCTACTATAGTGGGCCTTTATTAATATAGTGGACCTAGTCCACCTTACATTGAATGACCACATTCCCATATATTAATTGACTTCCACTAATAACACATAACTACATTCCCATTGGGTACCTCCCTAGGTACCCCATATTACCTCCCTAGGTATACTACATTAAAGGTAAGGAATACAATACGAAATGAGGTCAACACTCTCTTAGTGTTGTGACCAAGCATTCTTCCATGGCAATCTGAAACTAACACACGAGGTTTCTCCTAGAGGAGGTGTTAGTCATATCAGACAAAGTATTCTCACATGTTATCAAGTATAATACTTTACGACGATTTCTATCTCAACTAAATTCATTAGCTGTCATGTGTACCTTTGAATCTTGATTAATCAAACCTGGAACCTTGTCCTCAAGAGTAAGTGCTTGTTTTTCTTCCAGGTCTCCTTCACTCAAGTGACAAGTACTTTCTTCAACTTGTCTGTTGTACTAAGACAATATGCTATCTTGACAAAAGATTAGGTTAGACGATAAGCGATATGATCAACTTTTAATCCTTCTAATGATTTTATCATAGCTTCAACATGCAACACTAATCAAGATAATTTCATAACAAATAGATGCATATTAGAATAATCACACCTGGGTTGCATCATTCCTTTGAATGTGTTGGATCTTGAGATCCTTCTGGATCTATTGCAAAAGATCCCTTCTCCTGCAAATACTCTTTAGGGTTTAACCATTAACCATATGTGAGTACATACCTCGGATAGAATTTGTAGGTAGTGGCTCCATCTAGTAGCAGTGGTAATCATTACCAAAAACTTCAAGAGTGATTGCAACTGGTTTTACGGCTGCAACTGCAACAGGTACTGCAACTGCAACTGGTTCTGAGACTGCAACTGCAACTTAGGGTTTTATGAGAAAACCCTAATTTTTCAAAATTCAAATTTTGAAATTCTGATCCAGGGGATAGATGCACTGGGCTGAGGCGAGTTAGCTGGTGCAATCGGAATTTCAAAAATCCAACTTTTACCCCTTCAAATCTGATCTGCAGATTTCTGGACTGGTGCTTCTAGTTTTTTGGTACTTCTAGTACTCTGGTTTTCTGGTTTTTTGGTACTTTGTGAAACTAGGGTTTCACTTTTCGAGATATCTAGCCACTGAAAAGGTGCGCTCTAGGTGCCAAATTGATCCTTGGGGGAGGGCACGGCTTTCTAGGAGGTTAGGGAGCTGAAAATACTCACTTTTGCAAAACCCAAATTTTTGGGTACGGTAACAGTGACGTTTTTCCTCTTGCAAATTGTGCTTCCTTCAGGTTGGCTCTGATACCATGTTAATGTTTATGCCATTATTATAGTTCTTTTCATTTCAATAGATAATATCATCATAAGAATAAGATCACTGAGAAATACACAATCACAAGAGACACAACATTTATCCTGGGAAACCCTCTAGGGGAAGAAAACCCAGCTAAAACTTCCTTATCATAAATAGCTTATACAATGTTCAAGAGATAACTCAAATCAATACAGATAGTCCTCTCCAAGAGATGCGCCACTCTTCTTCTCCTCTCTCCAACTTCTAATTGTAGTTTGCCTCATAAGATAATGAGCAAGTGAAGTGTGTGTTAGAAGTGAGGCGCTAGCCTCTTATTTATATCAAAGTGGCACGTGTGAAAGGTCACAATCTGGCAGGGTCGACCTCTCACTCTAGGTGGGTAAACCCACCTTTAATTAATTCTGAGTCTTCCATTATAACTGTTGGGGCAGACTTCTTATTCTGCCCTTTGTAATTGTCCGATAACTAATCTGCAAAAGGGGATTCGGTCCTTATACAATTACCGACATGATTAATCCACAATGGGGATTAATCCAATAACAATAATAATAATAATGACATGATTAATCTGCAATGGGGATTTAATCCAATAATAAAATAATAATAAGAATGCTCTTCACAGTTACATTATTTCAACACCTAAATTATTAAAAATTGGCACACTTTCACTTGTTGACACACAAAGTTCACCAATCACTCACATAGTTTTATCCAGAAATCATGGAGGTTGAAGTAATTTTCTTCCAACGGGATTCTAAAACATTCCACCCTTTTCAAAACATGACTATCCACTCCCACTTAATTTCAATGAGGTTGGTTCACACCCCCAACCTATCAAAAAAATACACCTAAAAAACTCTAAAAAACTCGCCAAGTTTTCCTCTACAGGAGGTGCAAAATAATTTTTTAGCCTAGGTAGAATTTTGGGTATAAGCATCCAAATAACTCCCCGTTATCTGGTTCTCACATCGTCAAAAATAGTAGAAGTTGACAAATAGGGAACTTTCAAATCCTCCAAGTCAAGTGTTCCTACACCATAAGGCAGGGAGATACATGTGAAGGGTTGAAGGCCAAGGTCCGATTGTTCTATGCATCCCTCCTTGAGGCACCCACCTCTTGGATGGGATCCATCCTGTGACCCATTTCTGAGGCCAAAAATCTAAATGTCACACTTTGACCGAGGTACCTAGTGACCAAATTTTAGGACATCTACCCAGGTGGCAATTATGGGTTGCAATTGCACCTTGATCAGATTTTGTGTGGCTATTGGGAAATATCGCCAGTTCTTTCGGGATATGCCCCCTCTACCCATCATTATAACTGATTATTTCATCCTTCACTAGTTCCTCTTTCAATGGCTTCAGACCCCACTGTCGAGTGTTATTAGAAGGTCCAATGCTATTTGAGAGGAAGGACGTTACGTCTTTTAGGACACGAGCTTGTTTTTCTTTTTTCTGCCACGCGGACAAAATCCACCTACCCACATATATGTTTCTTTATCCAAATGCTTTATATATGATGACCTTGTGATTACATCTAAAAATTGTGAAATATATTGTGAAGGTCCAGAAATTACAACAAAAGCTCTTGTTCATTTATTTTTCTCTCATAACCATATGCACACGTCCACTTAGCTAGTCGAACATCATAGGGGACCCACAGAACCCCCGTCGTTCTAGATGCTTTCTAAATCTCCCTCCTATTTTAGGAGGAGTTCCTAGTCTCGCCAACTCACCGGCCCCACCTTCTCACACCCCTGTGAGTGCCACTGTCTTAGGATCAGCTTTGCTTGGTTCCACTTTACTTGGGTCCCCTTCCTAAGGTCAAACACCCACCCGCTCTCCTTTACATGGAAGTAGGGGGCCAACTTCTCCTCAAGGAGGAAGTACAAACCCACCTAGTCCCCCTCAAGGGTCAGGTTCACAAAACACTCACACCATGGTTGGAACTAACCCTCCACCACCACTCTAGATGCCATATTTGGATTCTCTCAACATACCAGATCTAAGCAAACTCACAAATGATCCTATATTGAATGACCCCACATGGCCTGCAATGCCTACCAAACTACCTTCGGACATCCCCAAGTTTGAAGGAAAGGTAGGAGACGACCCTGCCAACCATGTCATGAATTTCCACTTATGGTGCTCTTCCAACAACATTATGGATGATTCCATCTGACTATGATTATTTCAATGCACACTCACTGGCCCATCAGCCAAGTGGTATGTAGACGAAAAATCAGGGTCCCATGCGACTTTCAAGTCTTTGGCCAAAGCATTTTTTACCTTCTTTCAATTACCAATCCGCCATGACAATGGTCTTGAACTACTCTCAGATTTTAAACAAACCTCAGCCACACATATCGTTGATCACATTCACGAGTGGCATCGACGATGTAGTTTGTGCAAAGCAGAAACCACCAAACAATAATGCCTTGATTGGTTTCTCAGATCACTTGTGTCTCTCCTCGGTAAATATTTGGCTTCTACCTTCCCTCAATCATAAGAAGAAGTTATCAGTAAGGCTCAATAATACAACCTCATCTATTCACAATCAAGATACTTGTACACAGTACTTCCTGATCTCCCAAGACCCGTACCATTTGGCCAAGAAAAACCTGGGATGTCTCACTCAGCAGACGGAATGATTGGTAACACCACACATCACAATCCACAAACCCAACAACCACCAATGTATGGCACACCTCACTATCCATCATCCTATGGAGGAATCCCTTATTATCCTCCACCCCCTTATCAACAACCATATCATGTTGCCCTTCCTCAACCTACTAGTGGGCCATCATCGACACCCACAATACACCCACCTATTCAAACAAGTTATGGTACCCCCTCTACCTCATCTTATACCCTAATTACTAGCGAAAGTGCCACTCCTTCCTATGTACCTTACAGATCATTACCACAACATAATCCATACTTTCCATTTCTTGGCCCTCCACAGCCCATGGCTCCACCACAAAGACACCCACACGTCGGGGTTAATTTTGTTCAACCCTCTCCCATTCAGCAATATCAAAATTTTGAACAACTGAATACAGAAAATCCGACCCATCAGTTGAATAATGCCAAAAAGAAAGGGAAAAATTGAAACAATAATAATTCAGGACCAGGAGGAAATCATCCCCAATGGAACCAACATGTCGGTGGTAACCAAAATCAAGGGAACCAGAATACCCAAGGGGGCACTAATAACAAACGTCAAGGGAAGAATAACAAAAATCTCTGGACAAACTTCCCTTATGCCCTTTGTGGTGATTTTGGCCATTACACTCATCATTTCCCTCAAATTGTTGACTTTAAATGGATGAAAGAATCTGAAAATAGACCATGTCCTCCTGCACAGCCTGCCCCGCAACAGGCCCCACAATAGTATGCACAGCAACCACCCCCAGTCGTGATGCAGAACCCCATTCCACACCAAGGAGTGATGAATACCCAACAAGATGTGAAACCTACCCTACCTCAGATGGGACAATATCCCAATCCAGGAAATCCTACAGATCGCACTATCCTCCTTACTAGCGAGGAAGAATTTCTTCTACAAACACGTAGTCGTCAATACAGCACAACCCCTGAGTCTACTCGCACCACCTCGGAAGCACCCCCAGTCGTAATTGGCCCCCCTTTAATAATTCCTTGCCCTAATACTAAACCCCCCCTTCGTATTCCTCACATACCATTATGTAGGAATGTCCACAACCCTCAAGCTAGGGCAGCTCATAATTACAGTTTGGTTGATGACTTGGCACAATCTCCTGCTACTATGTCAGTCTTAGAAGTCCTTCAAACTTGTCCCACCCAATAGAATTCGTTACTTTCCACCTTAGGGGAAGTCGACCCTACAGATACCCGACTCATCACATTTTATCTCGATAGTGGAGAACCTCGCCTCCCCGCTCTCGTCGCTTTTCAAATACCAGTTAAAATCCAGAACATTATAGTTCACTGATGCATCATTGATGAGGGTGCATCCACATGCATTATGTCAAAATCTGTATGGCAGAAACTTGGTTCCCCCAAACTTATACCATTTTCCATTACCCTAAGAGCCTATGACGGATGACCATCTTCTCCCAAAGGACTCTTCCAAAATTTCCCCATAGAACTCGAGGGCAAGACCATTCTCATTGACATTGAATTTATCAATGCCCCACTCTATTACAATATCTTGTTCAGTCATAGCTACATATATGCTATGAAGGCAGTTGCCTCTTCTATCTTTCGAACCATAATGTTCCCCCATAACGGGAAGATCATTACCATTGATCAAGTTTCACATTATGAACCTAACCCTTATGCCAACATCGATAACATTCTCCTTTTTGTCCACACTAATCCTGAGGCATACCCACTCATCGAGATGGGCCCTGGAATTTTCAAAGACCCATCCTTGTTAGGAACTTACCATGGTGCACCACCACTCATTCATCCTTAGAATTAGGTATGTGTCATCTCATCCAAGGGAACTGACATTGAGGATACCCTTCCTTTCAGTGAGGCTTCTATTATATCTAACATCCCACTCGTCGCAGGGCTCCTCCCTCAAGAATCTCCTGAGAACTCGTCAACTCCACCAGTTCATGATTTCACCTCACCCCAGGGCCATATCCTAGTTTGGAAAATAGTTCCCCAAGCCATTACTCAAATCCCCTTCTTCTATCCCCCATCGAGCGTCCAAGATTTTCAAGTAGTTGCAATGCTTACCCTTCCCAATATGGTGCTAGAAATCTCAGTATGGTATCTACACCCACCAGAAATGGTTCCTCGACCATCTCTCCCTCCTTAAACCGAAGGAGTTCCAATGCAGATTCCAATACCTACTCCAGAAGAAACACCCTCACCCCCTCTTGCTAACACCACCGCTACAGTTGGGGGTAGATGAAAGAAGAAAGAGCCCATTGCTCCTCTCCCTCCTCACATCCAACCTCCTTGCTCACTCTTTGAGAAAGAAGGACACCCCACTAATCAATCTCCCTCTCTCCCTGAGCTACGCAATCTAATCCAAATCCACTGTACGACCACTTCGCCCATGGCTTCATCAAGCACACCCAATACTACCACAATGTCGTCCACTACAAGCAATAAAGGGTTGTGAACCAAATTTGCATGTGCCATATGTTCAGAGTATGGCCACTATACTCATCATTGCCCTGCCCTACCTCAGTTTCGACAGACACTCGCGGCAGTACACCAGAGTTTTCAACAAAACCCCTCTACCTCCATGTCATTAAGTACCCAAAGCACTGACATCCATTATGTCACCACTTCAGTCAATGAACGTATGAGGTGTCCTTGCACCCTATGTGAATCACTTGATCATTTCACATATCAATGTCCTATGATCATTGAATATAGGTGTCGCCAATTGGCCCTTATTCAAAACCCTACACTCCCTCCAGTGCCAGGGGAATCGGTGATTACCCCTACTCCATCTCCAGAGGATATTCAAATCATTTCTCCTAAACACATGATACTCCCTACTCCTCCATGGTTCTTGGATGATTTATACCAGGATTTACCCCCAAATCCCCCCAATTCTCATGTTCAATTCCCCATGGAAATTTTACGCCCGACTATTATTTTTAACCCTCAATATCTCGATATTTGGTTTATGTCGAGTGAACCATCGCAATCTCCTTGCGTCATTCCCCCTGCTTATTCATCACCAGAAGACAACCACACAGTGACAGTCACCGATATCACTCTTTTATATCCCTTGTATTCCTGACAATTCCACTATGACGAGGACATACTCGAGGAATTAACCACCCCCGACTACCCATGGGATGCGCCACACCACAGAGTGCTCTTCCTTTCATAGGAAGGCTTCTTTCCTCCTAAACAACACCCCATATACACAGTCAAAACCAAGGATTTCATCCCATCAGGGTATATCGACTGGTTCAACAACCCTATCCCTACCCCTAATGCTTTTGAAGAAGGCAATATGGCCAACATTTCCCCTACCATCAAAATCGATATTTCCATAAAAAATGGAGTTGTCGAGGAAATCACCATTAGCGTCACATGCACTCCTGAAGAAATTATTGCCTACAAAGCTCTCTTCCAGGAATACTGGGACATTTTTGCCTGGTCATACACGAAGATGATCAGCCTTGACCCCTCTATCATCGAACATCGAATAGACACTTGGCATGATATCACACCTATCCGCCAAAAACAGCAGCCACTACACCTTTCCAAAGCAGCAGCCATCAAGGCCAAGATTGATAAATTACACGTCGTCGGCTTCATTTACCCCATCGCCTATACATCATGGGTCTCCAACCCCGCACCTGTTAACAAAAAATAGGGAACTATTCATGTCTATACAGATTTTCATGATCTCAATCACGCTTGTCCCAAAGACAACTTTCCCATGCCCTTTATCGACCAAATTATCGATGATTTCACCAGTCACGAGGCGTTGTCCTTCATGGAAGGTTTCTCTAGCTACAACCAAATCCAAATTCACCCAGTTGATTAGTACAAAACTGCATTCACTACCCCCTAGGGTACTTTCACATATCGTGTCATGTCGTTTGGCCTCAAGAACACTGGAGAGACATTCCAATGAGCCATGACATACATCTTTCATGATCTAGCTCATATCATCCTCGCATACTTGGAAGACCTCACAACGCGATCCAAGAAACGCACCCAGCATCTCGATGATTTACGAATCATCTTCCAAAGGTGTCGTCAGTACAATATCCACTTGAACCCCCTCAAGTGTGTATTCTGCATCACTTTTGGTCGCCTTATCGGGTTCATTATTTCCCAAAGCGGTATTATTGTGTATCCCCTCAAGGTCCAAGCCATCATGGAAATTCCCCCTCCTCAGAATTTATGCCAACTATAGAGCCTACAACGCAAAGATAAATTTTTACGGTGATTTGTCCCAGACTATGCCACTCAAGCACATGGTTTCCTTCGCTTACTACGCCACGACATCCCATTCCACTGGGATCAACATGCCCAAAACGCTTTCAACGATCTTAAAATGGCACTCTCCAACGCCCCTTTGATTAGTCCACCTGACTATAACCGCAACTATATCCTCTACATATCAGCCTCAACCATCTCATTACCAGGAGTTCTCATTCAAATAGGGGATGATGATCGTGATCATGTCATTTACTACATTAGTAAAAACCTCTTAGGGACACCGTTGAAATATAATCACAAAGAGAAACTATCCCTTACAGTCGTCCTCACAGTCTAGAAATTGCGACCTTACATTTTGCTTCAAACAACCAAAGGTGTAGCGGATTCCAACCACATGCAATACTTGCTCAGTTGTCAACAAATTAATGGTAAATTGTCCCGATGGATCATCATCCTTCAGGAGTATGATCTTGAATTTTCAACACCCAAGAGCTAGAAAGCCCTCGTCCTCATCAAACTCATCACAGATTTTCCCTCAGATACTACCAATACCCCTGTCAATACTAACTTCCCCAACAAACATTTCTTTTACATCTCATCGGATCACCCTTGGTACGGTGACCTCCTCGTCTACCTCTAAACCCAAAATTTTGGTAACCACCTCTCACGAGAAGATTGTCGACATATTCACCATTAGGCCTCTCACTACCTCCTCATCGGGGATATCTTATATCGGTGAGGGGTCGACACCATACTCTGTCAATGCTTGACTATTGACAAGGCCGATAGAGTCTTGAACGACTGCCATAGTAGTGCTTGCGGGGGGCACCTCTCAAGAATGTCCACTGCTCATAAAATCATCCACGTAGGTTACTTTTGGCCTACATTATTTCACAATTGCATTCATGTCGTGAAGCGATGTGATAAATTCCAGCTTTATGCCAACAAAGCATGAGCACCACCTGCTCTTCTACACCCAGTCATTACTGTAGGCCCCTTTTGTAAATGGGGCATCAACTTCATGACTTGCAGCCCTCCATCCAACAATGGACAAAAATACATCGTTGTTGCATTCGATTACTTCAAAAAGTGGGTTGAATCCATGCCTACCTTCAATAACACCGCTGACATAGCAGCGCGTTTTTTCTTTAACCACATCATATCCCACTTTGGAGTACCACTCCAACTAGTCTCTGATCATGAGAAACATTTTGAGAATGAGATTTTCATCGAAATTTCATCCACGTTAGTCTTCTCCCATGAGTTCGCCTCACCATACTACCCTCGGTCCAATGGACAGGTTGAAGTAGTTAACAAGGTCCTCAAAACCATGTTGCAGCGCACGGTTAACAAACATAAGACCAATTGGCATCATATGTTATTTTCCACGCTATGGGCTTACCATACGACCATGAAAACTGCCACTGGTTTCACACCATTTCATCTAGTCCACGGGTTCGAGGCCACTCTTCCTATCGAGTGTGAAATTCACACCTTACACACCGCAATTGAGCTATTACCCGACACTACTCCAATGGAGAAGCGTTTGTTGAAATTAGAGTCCTTGGATGAAGATCGTCAATCTTCATTACAGAACAATGAGGCATCCAAAAAATGGTCAAAAGCCACCTTTGATCGCCATGTCAACCTTCGCTCGTTTCATGAAGGCAACCTCGTCCTTGCTTACGATATCGCTCACGATACCCTCGGCCATGGAAAATTTGAGTCACTATGGCATGGACCTTACATTATCCAACATTGCCTCACTAAAGGTGCATACATCATGGCTTCCCCTGAGGGCGACCCTCTCAAAAAACCCATCAACAGGTTGTACTTAAAGAAATTTTATGCCTGAGCGTAGCCATTCTACACTAGGTTATTTTTTTTTATAGTGTTTTTAATCTTTTTTTCCATACCTCACATCTAAACTATCATTTTTTTATTGACAGATGCCTCCTCCGTCAGCCTACCAGATCGGTTACGTCAACGATGCCAGTCGTTGGACACAGAATCTTGCTTCGGCCCTCTATTCCCCCTCACATGAACTGCTCCACTCCAGCGGCATATGTGTGGGATAAGCAACCAACAACCAAGAAGAATACACTGCCATCATAGGTCTCCTCACCGAGGCTATCCATCATCATATTCATCACCTTAGCATCTTATTAGATTCCCAACTTGTCGTCCTCTAGCTCAACAATGTGTACTGTGTCCGCGATCCTTGCCTCTTTCGCAAATACCTACAAGTTAGACTTTTATCTCGGCATTTTGATTTCATTACATTTACACACATCCTAAGACAATTCAATCAAATCACAGATAACATGGCTAACATTGTACTAGATTGGCATATATCACATCAAGACACCTTTACACACACATAAACCATCAGAAGTTTGTCACAGCATATAGATTAGACATCATAAACAACATTAAAAATCATCACACACATGTGCACATCAAAACGATCCCAAAATGTATATCCATATAT
>JASDQU010239203.1:0-16801 GCA_032191745.1 Picea mariana
CAAGGATTGTAGTCCGTAATAAAAAGAAAATTGTACATACATCTTGTGTTCTTTGTGTTCATTGTGGTGATGACTTGTTGATGATATATTGCTGATATATGTTGCTGATATGTGCTCACATCTAACTGGTTATAAATGACAACAATGGGTAATGAATAAATGTTGAATGCTAATTTATGAGTTTTTGTGCAAGAGGGCAGTTTTGGGAAAAAGAGCCCCACACTCATTCACCCCCCCCTCTAAGTGTGGTAGGTGTGTCCAACACAATCAATATAGGTCAAGTAGGAGCATAAATTATGTGATACTCATACTTCACCTGAATAATTCAAAACGATCTGGCGTGGTACGAGTCTACACTATGTGAATAAATGTGTTGGAGTCAAACACAATGAGACATTGTTTGATTACCGGTCATTGATGTATAATGTTAACAAATGTGAGACAAACCACCGATGATGATGACGAGCATCAAGGTATCAAGTACAATATAATAAGTGTGAATAAATGTGTTGATGTCGAAAACTTGATAGAATCTATTGATCGGGGGACATTGATGTATTCCTACTGTCAAGAGTTAGGGAAACTACCACTGATGGATGAAATCCCCAAGGTACTAAAATTACTCTAGATCCCTATCCCATAGAAAGATGTGTTGAATTTGATAGGAAGAGATATGCTAGAAGGAGGGAATTAAGGAATCCCCCATCATCCAACATGAGTAGGAGAAGGCCAAATATTTGGAAGGACTCGGATGAAAATATTGTAAGGACCACATCGAGGTACAACTCCGATGTGCACTAGATGGAATAGCGCATGAGAGAGAATCTATGAATAATATCCAATGATGAAGACTACTCAAAAATATGAGGAATCCACCAATGGGTTCAAATGGAAACCAAGGTACCACATGAATCCCTATGTGTGATGATTTTTGTTGATGTTGAACACAAGGGAAACCACTCAGTTAGTGACCAGTGATGGTTAGTCATATGCTAAGCACAAGGTCACCTATCAATGATGGAAATAGGCCAAGGGTGCAACTCTAGGTCATACTCTCATAGAAATGTGTCTGAGTCGATAAGAGTAGACCCGCCAGTAATAAGTAAATGGGGACCTTCTATACTAGCACGAGTGAAGTACAAAGGAACTTGTGAAATTGAAACATAGTTGACTGACATGGGAAGGTCGACTTGAAAAGTCAAGGATTTTTTTAGAATGGCCAACTCAGGATGAAACTTCCCTTGAGCAAAAGAACGACACATCGTGTGACTTAGGAAACATGAATTAGAAACTGGGATACATATGTGATACAGGAGGCATCAACAGACATTCCATATGACTGGAAGAATAAGAAACATGTGGAGATTATACTCAACAATGAGAAAATAATATCCTAAAGCCATGCTAAAACCAAAATAATGATGTATTTACTCAAGGATTATTGTTTGTTTAAGGGCGACAAGACTATTGCCAAACAAAGAGACAAACTCTTCCCCCCCCTTCTTTTTGGTATTTTTATTTTTTGTCTTTTTTATGTTATTAAAGCCTGAAAAAAGAATAAAATAATGCTAAGCTATAGTGGAGGAGACGATTTTTGTGGGAAACCAAACTAGTTCCAAAGCGCAAGGAACATACATATGCTCAATGCATGGAAGCATGTGCAGGATAAAGACCTTTAGGGAACGTATCCTCTAGGGATAAAGGTGTCGATTCGTAAAGGAATAAATTGCAAGGATAACAACCAGTAGTAACGCATAAGACAATGGTTCAACAATGGCAAGATGAAGACAACATTAGGCCTAGAAGAATACATGGTTAATATGCAATGAAATTACAACTCAAAAAACTTTTGTAATCCCTGTGGGTAAATTAGCTAGAAAGAGATTGAGAGAAATTCATGAGGATTCAATGTAAAGACATGGAAGGACTAAATAGAGCTTCCGAGCCTACGTAAAAAACTGCAACATGGGTGTCAAAAAATCCAATGAGGTACTAACTAGGACCCATGAAGGGGTAAGCTCTTCCATTTGTAAAAGACACATTTAAAGAAACTTGAAGGTATGATGCCATGAATGAATAGGGTGGACCCTATGGAAGATATGTGAACGATATGGATAAATGCATTATGTGGGTGGGAAGGAACCTATTGTTGGATTACTGAGAGGAGGGGTGAATCAGTAATAGTGTAATTATAATCCTTTTTCTTCAAATGTTATATCAATGTAGCATTATTATCCAATAATGAAAAATAAGAAATAAACAATCACACACATACACAGTACACCAGTGTTTTACGTGGAAACCCAAATCGGGAGAAAACCACGGAATGATTTTTCTTATATGTCATGAAGAATTACATTCATTGCAAGCACCAAATTCCTTTGTTTTCCAACTGCAACTGGAAGGAGGCTCCAAGCCCCTAGTTTCTCAGGCTACAACCTAAGGGAAGCTCCAACTCCCCAATTCTCTGGCTACAACCAAAAGGAGGCTACAACCCCCTATGTTCTTCGGCTACAACTGGAAGGTGGATACAATCACCTATCCTTGCCCTATCCAACTGCCCTGAAGTAGAAGTAGAATGTTGGAACCACTGTCAACCTGAAACTGTGAGATATATTGTTGTACAACTATATCAACCTATACCACTGCCCTGTATCCAATCTGTACAACTTCCATGTAATCAAACCGTACCTGAACTGAACATGTATCTACAAAAATACAACATATACACGACCTGTAGTGATGCAGCCCATGTATGCCTTTTGAAACTAGGGTTTCTTTTCACTTGAAAACTTTTGACCCTCTGTGACTTCTTTCACATAGATTTGTAACATGTCACTATATCCAGACTGTAACTGTACCCTATGCATGCATCCCCATACATAACCTCTACTCAAGGAACATATGTCTCTCTCTAGTCATGTACCATATAGGTATGTGTAATCATGAACAAGTATAATATCCCTCACATTATCTTAGTCATCAACCCTTCTCTGATATTCAATTTCTCAATAGATCAATAAATACAAGATATCAACCATGTACCATAAAAACTCTTAGCCATATGTCAAGAAATATAAGATGTACCTCAACAAGAAGTATCAATGATAGATATACTAGCACTTTATTTCTATAGATCTAACTTATACAGAAGATCCCATGTAGCCACTAGTCTCTCTAGGGAGAATCCTCAAATCTCCATTGCCATTCCTCATGCATACATCAAAATCCAACTATTCATAGAAATAAGACATACCTTTTGAACCAATGGATGGATCTGATGTATCTGAGAACTCTATACCTTCATGGGAGCTTGATCTCATAATCTAGAACCTCTGCACCTTCATCTTCTCAAGTTTCATGGCTTTATCAACATGTACTCACTCTATACACATTCATCCCATGTACATACTCACCCTATACATAGTCAGCTTGTGTACATACGCACCCTATACATAGACAACTCGTGTATGCCTCATAAAATAGGGTTTTCTGTGAATCCGAGAATTTTGTCGTCAACCCTTCGTGCTATCTCAGACGTTCACCACTCTAGATGTATCCATAAGTATTTACAAGAAGCTTTACACAAGAAAATAGATATACAATATGTACAAGTGTGTTTTTATGAGTGAGCTTTGTCTCTTATTTATATATTCATGTAGCCTTACACTTTCCTTATTTTAGGGCTTCTTCATTTAAAATAATTTCTTTTTGCAAAGCACTTTGACTCTTGGGGGCTTCTGTAAGACTCGTGAGGGTTCTCCAACTTCATATGGTCATAAATATCTAAACGTGAGGAGTTATGTAACGTTCCACATACCACCAGAAATGGCATGACAAGAACTATCCATCTAGGATATTTTCACTCACAAATTCATTGTCATTCATCTCATGATTCCTCAAATAAGCTTGGGTTCTCTCACTCCGCAAAGCGTCTTCCCGTGAGTGATTTAACCATAAGGGGAACACTTTGGATTTCATCCATTTTTACTTCTTATCAACCATGACAAGACAATAATGAGTCATCTTTACATCAAACAATATTGGGTCCATTACCCAAACCTTGTGCCACGGGGATTTCTTCAAGGGTTGACATCAATGACAACCAACCTTAATCAACAATCTCCCCCTTTGGCATTGATGGAAACACTCTGATGCAATACTGAAATCATATCTCTCCCTGGAACCATGCCTCTGTCCTCTGTATCTGATAAATCTGATCCCCTGGAATCATGCCTCTGTCCTTTGTCTCTATCCTCTGCATCTGATAAATCTCCCCCCCTTTGGCATCAATGGAAAAGGTATCTTTCCATCTGGGGTTGCTCCCCATGACTGAACTGTCCTATTATGGTGCTTCCTCATGTAAATATAAGACATATAAGATAAGCATTCAAAAAGCATTCATTTTGGAGTAGAAATAACTCCAAGTCTCTGGGAAATATATTCAAAGAATACCCGTGGAAGTGGTTTTGTGAAGATGTTTGTCACTTTTTCTTTTGTTCCCACATACTCAACTCTGATGTTATTTTCTACAACTTGCTCCCATAGAAAGTGATACTTGATTGGAATGTGCTTCATCTTGGAGTGCATCACTGAGTTCTTTGAGATACTTATGGCACTTGTATTATCACAATAGATTGGAATGGGCTCATCATACTCAACCTATATATCTGTAAGAGTTTGTTTCATCCAAAGAACCTCTGTACAACATGATGCTGCTGCAATATACTCTGCCTCGGCTGTAGATAAAGATATTGATGATTGTTTCTTGCTTAGACATGATACCAAACACTCACCTAAGTAGAACGCTACTCCACTGGTACTTCGTCGGTCATCAATACAACCTGCCCAATCTGCATCTGTGTAGGAAATAAGTGATAGATCTTTTCCTTTTGGATACCATAATCCAAACTCTTTTGATCCTTTGAGATATATGAAAATCCTCTTTACTGCTAATACATGTGATTCCTTTGGTGTTGCTTGAAATCGTGCCACCTGTCTGGTCTGGATGTTGTCACGTATAGTAAGCTGCCAATCATTGACCTATATTGCTTCTGATCTATAGACTTCGAATCATCATATTTGCTCAACTTAAAACTGGTTTGCATGGGAGTGATAACTAGTTTGCAATCTTCCATTCCGAACCTCTTTAGCATTTCTCCGATATACTTGGTTTGTGAAATAAAAATTCCTTGGTTTCTTTGACATATCTAAAGTCCTAGAAAGAAGTATAGTTCTCCAAGTAACGACATTTCAAATTCATTCTGCATATCTTTTGCAAATTTCTGGCTTAACCTGTCATCATCACTACCAAAAATAATATCATCAACATAAACTTCAATTAATAAAATATTACCTTGACTTACCTTGATGTAGAGGTCGTTATCTGCACTTCCTATTCTAAACCCTGCCTGTTGCAAATACTTATCTAGTCTGGAGTACCATGCTCTAGGATCCTGTTTTAGACCATATAAGGCCTTCTTTAATTTACACACATAGTTTGTGTTCTCTGACAACTGAAATCCTTCTGGTTGTTCAATGTAGACTTCTTCTTCAAGTTCCCCATTCAGAAAAGCTGATTTTACGTCCATCTGATATACTTTAACATTTTTGGAGCATGCATAAGCTAAAAGCAAATGGATTTCTTCCATTCTGGCAACTAGGGAAAATGTCTCTTCAAATTCGATTCCTTCAATTTGTGCATATCCTTTACATACCAATCTAGCTTTGTTCCTTGTAACCTATCCATCTTCATTCAATTTATTCCTAAAAACCCATTTTGTGTCGATCACATTCTTATTCTTTGGTCTTGGAACCAATTCCCAAGTGTGATTTTTCTCTATTTGATCCAATTCTTCATCCATGGCCTTATTCCAAAATTCATTCTTGTTGGCTTCTTCAAAACAGTTTGGTTCAATTGTAGATAAGATTGCTAGGTGTGTTTGTTCTGATGAATGGATTTTTCTTCTAGTCTCAACTCCTGCATCTTTGTTTCCAATAATCTGATCTGAAGGATGGTTCTTCTGTACTCATTTGCTAGGTGTCTTTGGATATACTTATAAAACTTGCTCTTTTGTTTCTATCGGATTCTCTTCGTCTTCCTCTTCTACTTCATCTTTCGCTTCTTCTTCGAAAAGTTGTTCCATTGATTTGTTTTCTTCTTCCTTTGATTCTTGTCTGCCTGTTTCATCAATTGTTACATTGATGCTTTCCACAACTTTGTTCAATCTTATATTGTAACACTTGTATGCTTTCCTTATACTTGAGTAACCAACAAGTATTCCTTTGTCCACATGAGAGTCAAACTTTCTCATTCTTCCATCTTCTCTTTTGATGTATCATTTGCTTCCAAAAACTCTAAAGTGCTTCACATTTGTTGGTCTTCCTTTCCATAGCTCATAGGGAGTTTTATCAGTGTTGTTTCTGAGCATTACTCTGTTTTCAATGTGAAATGTTGTATGCACTGCCTATGTCCAAAATGTATCTGTCAATTTGGAATCCATTATCATTGTTTTATCCATTTCATGTATTGTCATGTTCTTTCTTTCAACAACTCCATTATGTTGAGGTGTCCTAGCAACGGAGAATTTCCTTTTTATTCCATGACTATTGCAGTAGTCCATAAATTCCTTTGAAGTGAACTCTCCTCCATTATCAGATCTCAAGCATTTGATTCTTGAATCCATCTCATTTTCAACCATTTCCTTGTAGATCTTGAAGTTTTCAAAAGCTTGTGACTTGTTCTTAAGAAAGAAAAATGCAGTCATTCTTGTATAATCATCAACTAATAACATAAATTATCTCTCACCTTTTAAGCCCTTTGTTGTAGTTGGTCCAACTAGATCAGTGTGCACAATTTCCAGTGGTCTTGTTGTTGAATATTCCTTTGATTTGAACCTGGTCTTTGTTTGATTTCCTTGTTGGCAATGCTTGCATAAAGTGTTGGTTGGTTTCGTGATCTGGGGCATTTCTACGACTGCTTCTCTTTTTCTGACTTTGACAAGGTTATCAAAATGCATGTGACCCATTATTTTGTTCCATAGCCAACTTTCATCTTCATCTCCTATACAACACTTTTCATTTCCAATTTAACTTAACACATATATGTTGTTTGAAGTTCTTGCAGTTGTACCGACCAATTTCCCTGAACCTTCTTTTCTTATCTCACACTTTTGTGAATCAAAAGTAACTTTATGACCTTGGTCACACATTTGACTCACACTTAGAAGATTATGTTTCATATCTTCTACTAGTAGAACGTTTTGTGCCTTTTCATTCTTGTTCCCAATTCGAACTGTGCCTTCTCCAATGATTTTGGATGAATTATCATTTCTAAAGGAGACTGATCCATTTCTTTCCTTTCGTAATGTAAGAAATTTGTCTTTATCACCTGTCATGTGTTTTGAACACCCATTTTCAACATACCAATCGTCTTTATTCTACTTAGCTTGTAGAGAAATTATGCATTCTTCATTGCTATATTGATCTTGCTTTCTTATCCATGTCGTTTTCTAAGGTTCTTGTCTGTGACTGTTGTTATTCTGTTGAAGTTCTTTAGGAGGGACTGTCATTCTGTAATCTTTGTCCACATGTCCAAAGTTATTACATTTGTAAAATTCCACTTCAGTGCTCAAGGATTCAAACATGTTGTAAATTATTCTTTGTGTTTCACTAGGTCTTCTTGAATAACCCCTTTGTGTATGACTCTCAAAGTTTTTATTGTTCTTGTAGTTATCTCTGCAATTTACAGCTTTATGTCCAAAATTATTGCATGCATAACATAAACCAAAAAATATAGTTTGATAACTGGGAGTTGAAGATCTTCTGAAAGGAGGTGCTCTTATGAATCCTTCTTCTTCTTGAGGCCTATCTGTCTGTTGTTAATTCTGAAATCTGAATCTTCTCGGTGGAGGAGTATCCCTCTAATCTTCCTTATATATCTTCTTGTCCCCTTTGATTGTTTCTGCATAGCTTTTTGGATTTGTTTCTTGCTCTGTTGTTTTGGAGCTTGATCCCTTTTTTGTCTTATTGTATCCAAGTCCAGAATTGTCAATATGAGATATTTGACTGTTGATAATGTCATCCAAAACTTTTGAGCTATTCTGCATATTTTTCTTTTGAATATCCTTTCTTAATGTGACAATCTCTGCTTCCAAGTTTCTGATGATCCTGTCATTTTATTCTATCTGTTCTTTGAGTGCTTCTTCAATTCTTTTATCTTCTTCTATTTGAACTTTCAATTTTGTGATCATTTTTTCTAGTTCTTGAGTGTCTTCCTTTTTTTCTAGTTCTTCTTGTAGTTTCTTGTTCTTCTTCTTTTCTCTTCTGATAAATTATATGGCACACATTAATTCTTCTCGAAAATCAACTTCTGCCTCTTCAATTTATTCTTCGACTTCTTGTTTGGCTTCTTCATATTCTTCTTCGAAGTATTCTTTGTCAGAGTCTTTTACTGCCATGAATAGAACTCTTCCTGTCTCATTGTCACTGAATTCATCTTCATCTGATGATGAGATGTCTTCTTTGATGCATAAGTTTTTCTTGGAATATTTCTTTGTAGTTATTTTGCCTTTATATGTGTGTTTGCCTTTTTAGTAACCTTCATTATTTCTCTTTTTCTTATGAAGACATTTGTTAGAAAAATGACCAATACCATCACAATTAAAATAAATTAAAGGAATCTTACCTCTATACCTATCGTTGGTTCCCTTGTTCAATATTTTGACGAAGTTGGCCACTTCTTTATAATCTTCTGAGACGTCATTGTTGTTGTTATATTCTTCGTGTTCCTTTTTATTTTTCTTTGATCTTTTGGATGCTTTGAAGGCTTCTTCTTTTACATCTATATTTTCCTGTTCAGTTCTCATCTCATATGCTGTGAATATTCCATGTAGTTCGTCCATTCTTATTGAGTTTATATCCTATCTTTCTTCTAGTGCTGATATCTTAGGGTTGAATCTCATAGGAAGAGATCTTAGTACCTTTTGAATAATTACAGATTCTTCGATTTCTTCTCCCAATCCTATGATTGCATTCACTGTTTCATCGACTCGTAAGAAGTAGGTTGTGATATCTTCATCTTCCTTCATTTTTAGTTATTCGAACTGACCTCTATAAGTTTGAAGCTTTGTTGCTTTGAATTTTGAATCTCCTTCATAAATATTTCGAAGCTTGTCCCAAATATCTTTAGCAGATTTACAATGTGCAACTTTGGTGAATACCGTATCAATGAGACCATTCAAAAGTGCATTTTTGGATTTGGAATTATTCTCACCAAGTTTCACTGCTTTGTCATTTGTTGGTGTTCTGTATCCATCTACAATTGATTTCCAAACTTGAAATCCTTGTGCTTGTATATATGTCTTCATCCTTATGCTCCAAAAATCATACTTTTGTCCATCAAATTATGATATTCCATTTTTATATGAGTTGGTACTCTCCATGCTCTACCTTTCAGTGGTTAAATATTTTTTTGAAGGAACCTTCTCTGATACCAATTGTTGGGTTACTAAGAGGGGGGGTGAATCAGTAATAGCGTACTTATAATCCTTTTTCTTCAAATGTTATATCAATTTAGAATTATTATCCAATAATGAGCAATACAAAATAAACAATCACACACATACATAGTACACCAGTGTTTTACATGGAAACCCAAATCGAGAGAAAACCATGGAATGATTTTTCTTATATGTCTTAAAGAATTACATTTATTGGAAGCACCAACTTCCTTTGTTTTCCAGCTGCAACTGGAAGGAGGCTACAACCTGAGGGAATCTCCAACTCCCCAATTCTCTGGTTACAACCAGAAGGAGGCTACAACCCCCTATGTTCTTCGGCTACAACCGGAAGGTGGCTACAACCACCTATCCTTGCCCCATCCAACCGCCCTGAAGTAGAAGTAGAATGTTGGAAACACTGTCAACCTGTCACTGTGAGATATAATGTTGTACAACTGTATCAACCTATACCACTGCCCTATATCCAATATGTACAACTACACTGTAATCAAACTATACTTGAACTGAACATGTATCTACAAAAATACAATAGATACGCGACCTATAGTGATGTAGCTCGGGTATGTATGTGCCCTATCTATTATGCAGCCCGTGTATGCCTTCTGAAAGTAGGGTTTCCTTTCACTTGAAAAATTTTGACCCTTTGTAACTTCTTTCACATAGATCTGTAACTTGTCACTGTATCCAGACTGTAACTGTACCCTATGCATGCATCCTCATACATAACCTCTACTCAAGGAAAGTATGTCTCTCTCTAGTCATGTGCCATATAGGTATGTGTAATCATGAACAAGTATAGTATCCCTCACATGATCTTAGTCATCAACCCCTTTCTGATATTCGATTTCTCAATACATCAATAAATACATGATCTCAACCATGTACCATAAAAACTCTTATCCATATGCCAAGAAATATAAGATGTGCCTCAACAAGAAGTCTCAATGATAAATATACCAGCACTGTATTTCTGTAGATCTAACTTATACATAAGATCCCATGTATCCACTAGTCTCTCTAGGGAGAATCCTCAAATATCCATTGCCATTCCTCATGCATACATCAAAATCCAACTATTCATAGAAATAAGACATACTTTTTTAACCAATGGATGGATCTGATGTATCTGAGCACTCTAGACCTTTCTGTGATCTTGATCTCATAATCTAGAACCTCTACACCTTCATATTCTCAAGTTTCATGGCTTTATCAACATGTACTCACCCTATACACAGTCAGCCCGCATACATACTCACCCTATACATAGTCAACCCACGTACATATGCACCCTATACATAGGCAACCCACGTATACCTCAGAAAATAGGGTTTTCTGTGAATCCGAGAATTTTGCCATCAACCCTTCATGCTACCTCAGATATTCACCACTTCATATGTATCCACAAGTATTTACAAGAAGATTTACACAAGAAAATAGATGTACAAGTGTGTTTTTATGAGTGATCTTTGTCTCTTATTTATATCTTCATGTAGCCTTACACTTTCCTTATTTTAGGGCTTCCTCATTTAAAATAATTTATTTTTGCAAAGCACTTTGACTCTCTAAACGTGAGGAGTTATGTAACGTTCCACATACCACCAGAAACGGCATGACAAGAACTATCCATCTAGGATATTTTCACTCACAAATTCATTGTCCTTCATCTCATGATTCCTCAAATAAGCATGGGTTCTCTCACTCCCCAAAGTGTCTTCCTGTGAGTGCTTTCAACATAAGGGGAATACTTTGGAGTTCATCCATTTTTACTTCTTATCAACCATGACAAGACAATAATGATTCATCTTTACATCAAACAATCTTAGGTCCATTACCCAAACCTTGTGCCACAGGGATTTCTTCAAGGGTTGGCATCAATGACAACCAACCTTAATCAACACCTACTCTATATGCTAGTAAAGAACACAATACCTATTGAAGAATCCAAAAAGTGTTGACATACGTAGCGACAAATGTTAGAGGGATTTCCGTAAGTAATGGGAAGAAAAATATCGAGAAGAAGATATGTAGCTTCAAAAAAAAAAATCATGGAAGGACTAAACAAGACTCCCAAGCCTAATATAAAATTTGCAGCATCAACACTAAAATGAAAAGGGGTTCTAAGCTAGGGAACCCATGGAAGATAGGCTCTACCATTAATAAAATTCCATTTGAAAGAATATATATGGGTTCATGTCGTAAGTTAATGGGATCAACCCTAGGGAAAATTGGAAATCAAAACTGAATGTGCAAAGTGTAAGGTGTATGAGACCTATTTAAAATGTCAGTTATACGAGAGCAATACCTTCCCAGAGTCTTGAAAAAGACTCAATCAACTGAAAGAAAACCATAATATGTACAAAGTATCCTTCTACAACCTAAAAATGAGATAACCACACTACAAAGCCCTTTTCATTAATTCAATTAAGGATAAATAGAAAAACTATGGAAATGTGGGTGTAAAAATTTCATTAAATAGTGATAATTTACCATTTTACCATGTCATTTTCACAATTTACTGAAAATAGGTGAAAACCCACTCAACTTAGAACAAGGATTGCAGGATATTGGAGCAATGAAACCTCTTTCAGTTTGGACCAAGTATTCTTCTAACATTACTTTTAAATTATGTCCATTCACTTTCAAATATTTCATGAGAATTTTAGGAGTGTGCTCCCCTTTTCTCACAAAATTTGTGCATACGTGATTCATATTAAGGCGAATAAAATAAATACGCTATTTGACCAAGGGTGAATTGCAGATGTCCATGACTGTCCTAAATACAAATAACATATGACTTGGCATGAATGGAAAAAAATTTAATAAATTGACTCCCTTCTTCCTTGAATCTTGTAGGATGTTTTTCCAATGGAGAGAGCATGAGCATGAGAATGTTGATAATGTTGTGGTTGTGGACGATGATGCTATTAATGATATTTGTCGATGTGGAATGTAAAATTTCTTTCAAACCAATGGCATGAAAGCATAAAGAAGGTTTATAAATCTCCTCATTGACTATTGGCATCCAGATGGTGAGGCATTCATGCTTCATAGGCAGGCGTTAACCATCACAGTGGAAGATATTTACTTCATTACCAACCTTTCCCGTACAGGTGAAGTAGTGAACTTTAAGACTCACAAAGGAGGTGGCTTAAATATTAATGGGTATATAGCCACATATTGCAAGGATGGAACTGGGAAAGTGGGAACTCAAATACATATAAAGAACATAGAAATTTTGAGCCACAAATTGATCTTGTACACCATGATACACATCGTTGGATCATCCTCCTTACACCAAGCTTCATAGTTTCTAATGAAATATGCAGTTGAATGTTTGAGACCAACAATATTTTATTGGAGCACCACAATGATCAATTGTATGAAGACACAATTGACAGACTGAAAGTTGTGAAGGAATAAAAAAATTGCATTTGATAGTGTTCTCTATGCTTTCTTTTTTGAGAGAGTATCAAGTATGAGCCTGGGGAATTTCATGAGAGAACACCAATGACCATGGCCTACATTGGTACGATGGAATGAGCTATTGGCACACCTTGTAGGGGGAACATTGTTCAATCTTGTTGATGATAACTTCTTCGATTGGTGGGAATGACATATACCTACAATTGAGGACTATCCATATGTAGGGATTGACTTAGATCTAGACATGATTGCATGTTCTGACGCAATGCTTGGAGATATAGTTAACCTTTATATTTTGTTTTATTTAATTTAATTTTTAGATTCTTAAAATAGAAAATAAGATATATTTTTGGTGAGATCTGTTAGCACTTGGTAAATTGTTGGGCTAAAAATAAATGACCCACCAAGGTAACCTACAAACCAACTTTAAGACTGTAAACTATCCTTTCCAATCTAGAGAGGGCTCTCTCTAAGAACTAGTCTCTGATAGATAATAAATTTGGATTGATGACTAGATTTATATGCTTGAGGAAGTTTTTTATGGTCTCGATGGCAAGAAAATATAGTACCTTTGGGCTATGGAGTAACCCCCCTGAAAATTAGAGAAATCAATGATTGGTAAGGGAAGATTTGAGAGGATAAATGCTAAATAGGAAATGGTTTTTTAGTTTCAATATCGTTGAGTAAGGTGGAAGAAAGGAGAAACATAAAGAAAAACAAAGAACCAATAAAGATGAATTCCAATTTACTTAGAAGAAAAACACAGAGTTTAAATGGTTGAGTCTAAAGCACCGCATGATGAATTTTAAACTCCTTAAATATTTCCAATTTAAACAAGTGAAACAAACATGAAGTACATATGAATATAGGATCATAATACATCAAACCACCACCATTAGAATATTTTCATCAAAGCTTGAGAACCTTTGCATTATATTTCCATTAGATTCAAAAGATTACATTCAAGAGTCCTCTGTCTACACTACTTTTCGAACCCAACTTAATTCGAAAAGATACAATATATAGAAAACTAACACCCCCTTCGGCTGCTATGCTCAAACTACTTTTCCTCTAGAATCTCGGATTAGGTTACTTTTCCCAGACAACATTTTCAACAGAGTTTACCAAAAATAGAAACTCGACTATGCCCAATCATAACATAACTGAAACATTTGTTTCAATCATTTGGTCATGAGTAATATTCGACCATCAGGTTGTGATAAATCGGTGTTTTCTTTCAAGGGGTGCCTGAATAATCGAGCATACTATTGGAAACTCTATCACCTTTGTATAACGGACTCTGGTTGATGTTGTGCGATCATTGGCTATAGCATGCATGTGACGAGTTGGTGTAGAGGACATCCATTTGTGGTCACTCGTGCAACTCTAGGTGGCAGCAATGGTTGGGCGACCATGCATCTATTTCAAAACTGGTGTGCATTTCATTTATACCTTCCCTTCCTAGTAGGTAATTTTACAACATATGCACAACAAATATTCATTACAAAGGAGTCATGTCAAACTTCTTGTTAACGTAAGAAATTAAGATATGCGCGAAGAAAGATTCCATGCCATGATCCAAAAAGACAAAAATGGGGTTTCCTTACTCATGCCTTCGGCCTCACCTACGACCTTAAAACTCTAAGTGTTTTTCTTAAAGACCAGTTCCATTTTCTCAAACTCTTCACTTATCTCCACAAAATGGTGTTTCCTTTCATTTTTTATTAAGCACTAGTGAGAGCTGCACAGGTGTTATTGATAGCTGGTCTGCACTCTTTGAAATTGTTTATGATTCTTTCTTCTGACACCCTTTGCTCCTCCTGAAGTTGAATAATTATGTCTTGTGTCTCTATGAGTTGTTTTTAAGACAATTTACATTCCCTCCTCTTGATGTGGGTGAGGTAGGGGGTAATTGACATGCTTGACTCTGCAACACTAGTGTTTCAATAGTCCTTTCTGCCAGATGTCTTCTTAACTCTCTATTTTCTTGATAAATTTCGGCAATAGCATGTTGCGCTTTCTTCAGTTGCTGTGAAAACTCAAGAAAATTTATATTTTCATCACCTGACTTCCTCTTCCTTTCATCAATTCCCTTGCTTTCACCCTCAACAGGCTCTAGTTGAATGGTGCACATGGAAAATATCTTGTAAATAGACTTGGTGCGTGATTTACTGGGAGCTTGGATATCCTCATTTTTATTAGTCAACCTTGTCCTGCCTCTCTTCCAAGATGTTGGATGGCGGGATGACAAGTCTTATATTTCCTTTCCCTTTCTTTTTCCTGTAGCATCTTCCTTTCTCGCCCCTGCAATATGTACCATAGTTTCCCTTGCAGACAGAGGAATGTCTCCTTTGGGGTCTATGGGGATGTTAGCCGAAATCAGAAATGAATCCCAGTCCTTTTTCAAATGTCTCAATTTTTCAACCACTAACAACTTGATTAATGAAGAATGGGATAAATTGTTCCCTGGTTGATCAACATTGGCATGGACATTGTCTACCATCTTTCCCAAGCTTTGATACAATAATAAAGGAAGATTCAAGGGGTTTTTCCCTTTGAAGTGCATCAGTAACCTTATGTGATATGGATACACCCTGTCAAACCTTCCTTCACAGGTGAAAAATCTTATGATTACCTTTATTAGTTTATGGAAAGGCTCCAGGAGGTACTAGCTTGGATTGTCGGTTCCAATTTGCTATATATTTATCTCACGCAGGCGATAATGACATGTGATACCCTCTTTGCATTGAAAATAAGAATGACAAACTTCACAGTGACTGCAAGAAAGGAGGTAATTGAAATATTTGCGTGACAAATGAAAATCAACCACAAAAGTCTATGACGAAGCAGTAACGTGTGACGAAAAATTTTGGCATAGTAGAGAAAGTCGACGCGGTGGTAAAAAACAACGGGAGACTTGATGTGGTAGGGATCTGTGATGGAAAATTCTGGTTCAATGGAAAAACTGGGCACAATAGCAAAGTACAACTAAAAATTTTGGCGCAAGGGGGGGAACTAAGCACGATAGAAAAGTACTAGGAAACTTGGTGCGAGACAGGAAATTTTGGTGTAGTGAAAAAGTCGGCACCGTAGGAGGAAATTCCAAAGGAAAAAGGCTAACTACAAGAAGAAATAATTCATCCAAAACGCTAGTTTGCAGTGAGCTCCAAAAGAATTTAAGCAATGACTAAAAAAAATGGAGGAAACACGACAAAATAAAATGTACAGACTTATAATACAACCAATGGAAAATAACTTTTACACAGTGAAGGGCTCCAGAGCTTGCAGGAAAAACTATGGACAACGCATAAATTCTGAAAGTAAAAGAGAGGCATGCTAAGTGACCAATATTTATTCTTGAAGGGATAAGGAATGAAATCATGGAAGAGGATGATAAATCCATTGTGACGAGAAGTTTGAAAGAAGGTTGAAGATTTGTGTAGCAAACTCGTGTGATGGGTACACTTTGAAGTGTGCAAAGTACAGATGATAGGGGTGGAAAAGTACAAATGATAGGATTGATGTGATTTTTCACCTTTTTCACTTCATGGTTAGGTAATGATGTTCATCATATATTTTGATGTGACCTTTATCCCAACCACTGTTGGTTGTGGAGCCTAATTATCTTCCTGATGCAGAGGTCCTTGCTTTCAGCCGTGTTTATATCCCATGAAGTATTTACACCCCAGAAGTATGTACACTCTTCCACGTGGGGGAGTGCAGAGGGGGGGTACCCCCTCTGCGGGGTCTGGGGGGGCTATCCCCCCGACTGGGGAGTCTGGGGGCAAGAGGGCCCCCAGCGGGGGTTCGGGGGCGAAGCCCCCGAAGAAAAAATTGCCTTATAAAAGTATATTGTA
>JASDQU010239207.1:3790-14774 GCA_032191745.1 Picea mariana
TTGTTGTGACACGACCTCCTGTTCAACGAACTCTTGGATAACAACTTCGTTGACAGGTCCCTCTAGGCATTGTTCTGCTGCAGTGACGATTGGTTCTAGTTATGCTCCTCGGCCTTTGATCTCTACAAATAGTTGGAAAGCCTCATATTGTATAGGTTGGAGCCTCTAAGTCACTTCCATGACTTTTATCTTAATGGTGTGTACCTTCTGTTGAGCAGTGCGTTGCTCTTGGGATCGCTTCATTCTTTAAACAACTAACAAGGGCTTCAACTGTGCCTATATTGTTTCTGCTGGATACTTCACCTCTTGGAGCTATGACTCTAGTGTCTTCAGTTCAAGATTCTCAATGAGTTGCTCATACGTCTGGCCACTGCGATCACTCAATTGTTTACATTCCAAGGGGAGGTCCTTGATTCTTTTAACTGTGCCTCGAGTAGTTGATTCCCTTTGATCCCTGACATCCTGCGGGGTGTCTAGCACTATGCGGAGCTCTAAGTCTGTTATTCTTTGTTGTAGTTGCAGGATAGCTTCTGCAAATTGGTCTACCTGATGTGTGACTCAGTCTTCTGCCTTTGGCTCTAAGCCTGTCATAGAGAGAAGTGATCTATTGACTGCTTCTTGCAATTTGAGTTGCTCTGTGAGCAATGATTCTTTTTCCTGCTGAATCTGTGCTTTCTCCTCTTCAAACTTTGTCTGGAGATCAAGATTCTCCTACTCTGCAACTCGACGTTGTTCTACGAGTACTTCTTGCACTTTCTTCAAGGCCTAGGTGGCTTGTTCTGTTTCTTCTTGTGCAAGACGAAGGTGAGCTTTGGTCGCATCAGCTAGTCGTCGAAGTTGGGTTGGCTCATCTCCCAACTCTGGTTCTCCCGATGGTAGGGGTACAATGGAAACTACGCGACTATTCGTACATCTTCTCCTGCTTGTATTATTTTTTCTGCAAGATTTCCTACGAGGCATCGTTTACAGCTGCGATGATGAAGTCAAAATCATCGACAGTGAGCACAGTTTGCATCTTGGTCAAAGTGGCTCTTGATTTCTTTTGGGAAGAGGGTTTCTTGGGAGAAACCTTCCTCTTCTTCAAGGGATCAACCTCATCTCTAAGCGGTGTTACTTCCCCTTACTTCTGCTCATCTTCTTTGCCATTTATTTCTTCTACTTCGTCATCACCCCCTCGGTCAGGTGATATTGAAGCAGTCTTCTCTGATGCGTTGCTTAAGTCTTGGACTTCTTCGGTCTTCTTCCTTTTGTTGGGTTTAGGTGTGTCATGTTCCTTGTGAGCGGCCTTCGAGCTGTCAATTTCGGGGTCAAACATTTCTGCAGGGTCAACGGGGATAAGGAGGTCTACTGACCAATCCTTGGTGATCTCCTTGAGGTCCTCTTCCATGAGCTTGTAGTATGTCTGAAGCTCCTCCTTATGTTCGTCTGCTCACGCAGTAATATAGATGAAGTGCCAATATAAGCGAAACTTCATAAGGGGTCTGAACCCTTGTAGGGTGTTCGGTGTCATGCAAGGTTTAGCTTCGATGGCTCTCTTCAGCTGGAGAGAATATGTGTGAAAAATGCATTCAACTACCACTGTTTTTCCATGTCACTTGAGTACCAAAGCATGGTGAACTTCGCAGCGAGCAACTCGAATGGTTCAATGTCCGGGAAGGTCGCACCTTCTGGCATCTCCCAAGAAATAAACGTGATGAGGATCAGGAGCCAGCTAAAGTGGAACTTGTAGCCCTGATCCTGTGCTTCGCGATAGTCCAATTACAGTTGATTAACTAGGTACTTTTCCTAGTTCATTTGTAGGCCTTCTACACATTTCCTTGCGAGGTCAACGACAAAGCCTATGACCTGTGTGGGTCTGTTCTTTCTCACAATATTTCTTTTGATTAATTGGCATGCTAGGCACACTACACCATTCCAGATGAAAGATACCTTGTAGCCTCGTATCCCCTTCTCAACATCGTCATAGGTATCCTTGATCTTCTCTGCTAACACACAATCTGTGGCTTTTCCTAGATAGAAGTCCTGCAGGTCGGGTCCTTGCATACTCAATCTGGTGATCCTATGGATCAATGTCAGATCGACTATGATACAATGGTCTAGCCATAAGTGGCCTCCATGGTAACATGAAAGTAGGATCTTGACATAAGCGTTAACTTCCTGGTTCCTTCTAAAGTGTGGGATTTTCATTACATTCAATAGGGTGGACTACGTGAGGTTCATCGTCCATAGCTGGGGGATTATTTTCGAGTTCTTCCCCTTCGTCCTGGTCAAGTATTTATATGGGGTGAGAATACTATGGTTCTTGTGGTCTCCTAGGTTGAAGTCACTGAACTTCAACGTTGTGATCTTGTCCTGCTATTCTCGAACTACGCGTATCCCCTTCGGGAGGTACGCAGTAACCATGGTGTACTCAAAATCTCTCGACACACTATCACGACTCACTGCACCGTCCAGAGGCGGGATGTAGTCAGGCAGTATGGTCGGGATCAACTTCGCATTTTCTAGGTCATCTATGTGCTTGGTTCTCTTTTTTATGACAACTCGGGATGGCCCTGATCCACGAGTAGTCGATGGAGAGGCTTGCACTCCTCTCATTAATGACGCTTGAATACTTGCAGACATTACTTTCTTGGCCATGAAATGGATGAGAACTTCTTTAACGATTTTCTCCACGACGCTGAGCTCGTCCAACATACACTCTTAGATCGGATGAGTGCGCAAAACAATAGAACTGATGTCGATCTTACTAATCAAAACATGGTAGAAATGATTTCTCGCTGATACAATTCGCAAAAGTGTTCTTGGTGCAACAGTTGATGGAATAAGTAGGCAACAATGTAATAGATCTCTCCAACGGGCGAGAAGCCTTCATTAATTCAGTTCTTCCCGTTTTTGCGCAGTCCCAACGTCTTGATGGTGGGATTTCTAACCATAAATTTTGTTCTAACTGTTCGTGGCATCAGTCTAATGGTTACACTATTCCCAACGGCTATATTTATTTTCCATGGCGAAGTGCCATGTGACACTGTTCTGATATCCCGACGAAGTTCCAGTTTTGCAAATTTTCCTTCTGCGAAGTTCCCTCTGGAACCTTCTGTAACTTTTCGATCTTTGCTCTCTTCTTGTTGATATTTCTAGCCTTCTTTCCAGTGAGCTTCGTCTCGTTATTCCTCTTTCCATTTTGATTCTTGTCTTCTTTTGGCATAGTAACTTCACACTGCTAAGATTCCATCATAGGGTGCACAGGTAATACTTCTTCTCTATCTAGGGTAGGTTCTTCAGTCTTCTGTGAGTCTTCTTGGGTTCTTTCAACTTCGGCATCCAAGTTAAATAGCTTTGATCTATTCTCCTGTTCCTCAATCAAGTGCATGATCCTCCTATTCATGAAATATTTTAATTCTAGTTTTTTCTGCTCTAAGACTTCTTCTTCTTTCCTTTTAGTCTAATCCTTCTCGATCTAGGGTTTTCCTAGTAACATAGTAAATGGAACGTTGTTCTCAATAAATTTAACAACCTCAAAATCTTCCTATGTCGAAGTTCCTGCATGAGAACTCATATATATCTCGGTAAGTCTTCCACATAAGGTTATTAGTTTTCCTCTAAACAATCCTATTCTTCCCAATGAAGGAATCATAACAGGCTTTCCTATAGCTTCCCAAGTTCTTTATGTCATGACATTCACCTATGTTTCTTCATCCAGAACACAATCAATGTTGAATTATCCTATTCTTACTTCTATTTTCTCTTTCTCTTTTAAGATCTCTGATAGATTAGTATCTTGGTGGTCATTCAGAGTTTCTTTCATCTGTAATAATATAGTCTCTGATTCCTTCTGGGGTTCTTCCAAGGTCTCAGTTTCTTGACCTTTCTCAGGGTCTACTTATTCCATATTCATTTTTTCAAGCTTAGCAATCATTCTAGGGAAATCAAAAACTTCATGGTCCATGGCTTTACAACAAAGACAACTAGATATTCTACTAGGGCATTCCTTAGCAAGATGCCTCGGTCTTCTGCAACTGTAACAAAGGGTTAATCCTCTCTTTCTCTTAAATGATCCCCAACCTTTCCTGTACTGCGCACTAGGATCATAGTAGTTAACCTGCGAAAAATTATTTCTAGGATCCTACATCCATTTGTTAGTCCAAACATTCTTTCTATGCATAGGTATAACATATCTTTCACTATTCTTATCAGATCTACTCAAATCAAACCTTCTTTCATCTAGTTGTGCCATACTTTTCAAGCTAGGAAATTTTTTATCAAACATACCCAGATCCATACTTTAGAAATAAAAATTTCCACTAAGATTACCTTTAACAAAGCACAAAGCTTTCAGATCTTGCCTCTTCTCTTTAGATCGAACTTATTTTCTTAGCATAGAGCTTCACAAATTAAGTAGAATACTGCGCACTGGGGCAAGAGATCTACGCACAGAGCTTTCATAGTTTCATGTCAGATCTTCACATAGAGCTTCTTTTTCCTCAGTTCCCAGAAATCACAGTTTCAGGTCCTGAAAAAGGAACCATTTATTGGCATAGGGGTAGACCCAGGGTTCAATGCTACAACAATGCACCAAAAAAACCCTAACTACTGGCCCTTTCGGCAACACTTGCGAAGCAGATAAGTCTCACCCGAGGTAGAGGCAGGGGTGGTTGCAGGACTCCAATGTCTGCAACCCTAGATGGGACACAGATCTGTGATTGTAACACCTTGACAAAGTACTTAGAAATATAGTTCATCAATGTTTAACCAGTATCTACTTCGCAGGTAAATACCCTAATTACAGAGCATCACAGTATTCAACCAGATCTAGAATCTAGCAGCACTTAGCATGACGAAACAGATAAGATCTAGTAGATGCAAGCACTAAGCACATTCACACAGGTCAGATCCAACATTTACTCTCATTATTAAGAACAAAGCAACAACAGATCTACCTATCATTCATCTATATCAAAGCACTAAGAAATTAAATACATAAACACATCAACACATCGCACAAAGCATTCACAACACATGATGTACATGGTTCACCACCACCCTGGGGCTACATCAACCAACTCTTCGTCTTCTTTATTAGATTTCTTCAATCTTCTTACATGCATAGAGCCTTCAGATCAACTTCGCAGAGGACATGAGATCTACACACTCTTTGCTAGATCCTCCTTCCCTAAGCTAGGTTACAGCACAAAGCCTACATACAGTCCCTTACAGCCACTTGCAATCAGCCTTGCAAACATACACAAAGCACTTACAACTGTTACTTGCACTCAACACCACTTTCAACTGACTTGTCATTCACACTTAGCCATTCATACTCACTACATCGCCTAGCATCCATTTACACATTACAAAATCGGGCCTAAACATGGGTAAACCCATGGGCCGACATCCCCATACCCGTTACATAATACCAAACCCCAAAAATCCCTAAAAGGGGGTCGAGATCCCACGATCTCTGCTTCGTCTTGCGCTTCACCTTCGACAGCTTGTCAAAGTCCCAAAAATAGGTCAAACATGACCAAGGATCCTCAAAACTTGGTCAAGGGCCAACAACCTACGAGCTCTTCGGGGTTCCCTCAACTCTGTGCTTATAAGAGTGACTTGATTCAAAACCTATTGGCATAACTCCCTGTGAAGGGGGAGTGGTTATTGAATCTCCTTGTAGTACCTTTGGTAGACTGTTTCTCCCGTGCTTTTGAAAGCTGAGAAAACCAACTTGTTGATACGGGGGCATGGTTTGGAATCTGTCCTGAACTTCCTCATAAGATTTAACTCCCCTGAATATTTCATCATATGGGGAGTTCTCCTGCATATACCGCTTCATGCTGAACTAGGCTAGGTGGTTTTCCACTATATTACAAGGATCGTGTCTCTTGAGCTTGATGTCAAACAATTTGACATCCTCCAAGGCCGCAACCTTGACTTTGGAGTGACTAAAATCCAATAATGAAAACATGCCAACTTGAATAGGGAAATTCTACCAAACCTTTTTCAGTGTTTCCTTCAGCTCCTTGCTAATGCCTCCTGTGATTGTTTGGTACGCCACTTCTCTGCACACCAACCTGTTAGGTATAAATCGTGGGAGATCATGAGGAGGAACTGAGCAACCAAAAAATCTTATGTAGGAGAAATTCTCCTTAATGAACCAATCTATGAGGTTACCTAGGTTTCCCTTAATCTTGTCTGAAATCCGGGGAGGTGGGTGACCATACAAGGCTATATGAACAGGTATTATGACATTGTGGCAGATTTCATAAAATAAATCTTTAGCTTTCTCCTCCCACAACTTGGAGTGATAAAAATGAATGGGCTCGACACTGGATGGGGTCCAACTCCAGTTCATCAATGGAAAAGGGGTCATGAGGCAAATGGAATCCATAACATATGCAGACATGACAAAGGGGTGGGCTGCCCTTTTGATTTCGTTGTTTTGTAATCAGTAATTCCTTTGGCCAAGTTATCTGACAACATTTTGGCCCAATTGAAAGTGTAACCCTCGGCTACCTTGTTCATGATGGATACCCATTCCACCAAGAAATGCGTAGGGATATTCTTCCTGAACAGATGACAGAGCATCGTGGCTACATACACCATATGAGTGGCCAAAGATGTTGTGGAATACATACCATGAGTGTCAGTCTTGAATTTCTCCAGGTGTCCCCACCAGGTCCTGATTATATCGTGACCATTCCTAGTGTATTGGACTCATTCCTTTTGCTCGAATTCCAGAATTAGTGCAGCACTGTAAGTATATTTAGGATTAGGGGAGAGTTTATACATTACTTGCAGATGTTTCGGTCAAAAAGAGCCAATGGAAACTTGTCGATGGTTGATGATGCTCCTTGTCTAGACGTCAACATGTTCCAAGGCCCAGCTTATCATGTTGTTATAAGGCATGAGTCTCGGTCGTGTAGCTATCTTGTGTAGCTCTGACTGCAATATGTGTTTAAGCTTAGTTGCAAAAGATTCATCTTACTCTTCGGCGAAGTCCTCTGGACAGTTGATGATTTCACGCTTCAGGATCTCAGAAACTCGTGTCCAAGTTTTAACGGTGTATGTGGCTCGTGGAGTGGTTTTCGACAGAATGTCTGCATTTGGGTTTGAATCTTCACCTGCTGCATCGAGATTTTTTTCTATTTTCCGTGGTGCCATAATCTCGAAGGAAACAGAGTGAGGTTACCCGTTGCAGAGAAAATCCGTGAGTTTTTCAAATAGATAAAACTTGCTAATTGCAAAAGGTGAAAATGAATTCAAAATCAAAGTTCTTTTATTTAAACGAGATTCACTGATCTTCGTATAACCTTATTGACGAATAATTTATTAATGTTAATGGAGATTTCTACCTAGTGATCTGCAATCCTTGTTTGAATCATTATCCTTAATTAGTCATAAATGCCATCAATATTTTGACGGATCACGTTCGGTATTTTTAGATGTCACAGAGTGGGAACCTCTTGAATCCCAAATCCGCAGAAAGATTAATCTCTGGATAATCACTTTTAAAACCTTAATTAATCATGTATTAAATGGTGCATTAACTTCAAGTGTTTCGGGAGTTCGGACTTTAGGGACTTTTAATGTATCTCAAGAGGAACTTTCCAAAACTCGAAACTGCGAAGCAATTAATTATCTGGTAATTGATCTTAAGTCTTAATTAATTGCACTTAATTTTAAGTATTTCGGAAGTTCGGACTTCGGAAATTTTAGAATATGATACAGGGTAAACATCTGAAATCTGAACCGTGGAGTCATTAATTATCTCTTGATCATGATTAACTTAGTTATTTAAACGTTCAATATACCCTTTTACTTTTTGAAATGTTCAATACTTCAACATTTTGATACTTCGATGATTCGTGAATTCATTCTTTGTTAAATTCCCAAAGGATCATCTCCCGTAGTTATGTGGTATAGATGACGTCATTCTGGATGACATGTTGAGAAAAGAGAGGTGCCATGTGTTACTTGGAAACTTGTGAATCCTCCAATGAAAATGTCAAAAATGGGTGCCACGTGTCAACTCAGGAAAGAATCAAAAGGTACATGTGTCCTATAAATTGTACCTTTTTTATTTAGGAAAAGTCGTGAGCAGATACCTTCGGGTTTCAGAGTTTCAAAGTTTTCATTGTTTATACTTATTGAAACATCCAAAGCACGGAGCTCCGAAGCGGTCATTAGAGATTTACCTCTTTAAAACTCAGGTGACTCCAGAACTCTGGAGGTTATTAGGATCATTTGATCAAAAGGGAAAACTCATCAACGATGGATATCGTTCGCTCCTTATTATTAACTACCAGCAATGAATTTTATTTAAAATTAAAATGTCATTTACCAAGTTTCTGATTTCTTTGGGCAAAATTGTATTTTCATGAGGTGAAAAATATAAAGCTTAAAAGTTCAGAATTGTGTGTGTTCCAACAAAGAGGTTGAATTTAATAATAGGGTATTTTTGTATAGCAGGAAACAATCAAGAAGGGAGTGTTGTTTCAAGGGATTGACAATAGGAGGGTCATATGATTTAAATAAGTCTTATGTGGTCTATTATGGATTATAATTCCAGGGTTCGACGGATAGGGAAGTAGGCCAGAGATTGAAGAGTTGGTTGGGACAATAAAGATCTTGTAGAGTGAAGTTTAGAGTGATCAAGTAGGTAATGAGAAGTTGATAAAGGGATCAGAAAGAGAATAATACAAAGTTAATATTTATTTCCTATAGAGTCCAATTGGATTATAAGTAAAAATTAACAAGGATTCTTGCATAAAACATGAAACCATCCGATGAAGAAAGTTGTTAGAAAGGCACATAAAGGCAAGGTAAGACTCAATAGCCTTAAAGGTAGAGATGTGTTGATAGATGTAAATCTTGCTAAAAAAGAGAGCAGGGATCTCAGGAGTTAACGTGTGACTCATGTGATGGGTGATTCATATCTATGTGCATGCAAGAATTCCTAGAAAATAATTTATAGCTATGAACTAGCTACTTTTTTTCTAAAAGTGCTCAGAGCAAGAAATCCACTTTGGTTATCAGAGTGTGTAGTGGAGGAAGTGTACATGTACAAATAATTCAAGGGATAGGGTAATAAAGGTTATTCACTTAAAAGTGTTAGTGGATAAATTTATCATTCTATTGAGAGTAGTTTGGTATTTGAGTGGATAAGTAGGGTTTAATAGTGAATTACTCAATGAAGTGAAGAGAATTATTCATAAATTAAGAAAATCTAATCGATAGCTAGAAATAATGGCAAGGGATGCCAAAGTGAGAGTGCTTATGTTATCATATGTATATGGAAACACTTGGGATATGATGAAAAGAGTGAATGAGAATTTTTAATGCACTATTTGTAGTAGCAATTGTGAACATGGCTGACATGATATCAAAGAAAGACATAAATGTAACTTTCCATCTTGTTCAAATGTTGCTTAATGAAGTGAATTTTAAGGATGGGTTGTTCAAAAAGGAAGTGATTGGTTAATTAAATTGTAGTGCTAACATTTATTGGAGCAATGTCTCTTACAACATTGGGAATACTAAAATGTTCAACCAAAATAAATTTGGGGCAATATTTCCTAAGGGGAGGAAATGGCCAATAGGGAATATTGGATGGAAATGAAGATGAAGTTCAAAGCAGGGAACAATAATGCATAGATGAGAAGAGTGATAGTGCATAGAGTTGCAATGATTTGGAAGGATTCAAGGACAACTACATGGAGCACAAGAAGTTGAAACAGATATGCACTGGAGTGCATACTATAAGTGATGCATGATGCATACAATAAAGATAGAATGCATGTGAATTAGTGCATACAAGAATGCCTGGGCATGCATATGGAATGATTATAGACTRAAAAAAACTTGTTGTTATATATGTGAAATAATGGTGTCATGATAATTGAATATGACTAATGATGGATTATGTAKCTAGAAAAATTGCGTATACCATGGTTGAAGATGTTGATGGTGTTGTCGCTGCATATGATAGCCAACCATGTGAATAAAAATGAGGATGGTATAGTTTTGATTAAGAGGATGGTGAGGGGAGCCTGCAAGMTTCTACAAAATACTAGTTTGTCAAGTAGCTTCAAGTAATTTGATACAAGCCATGTAGGTATGCATTTGGTTGCTTATGATGCATAAATACTGAATGGAATTGAGGTAAGAATTCTCTTATTTAAATTTTAGTATTTGAATTGGTGTGTAAAGGTAGAGGGATTTGAGTATACAATGTTGTTTAATGATTGAATGCAATTATATGAAATTGAATTGCATGATATGTTATGTTGGTTTTGATATCATAACCAGGACAAGTCAAGAGATACACTCCTTCTATAGAAATGGATGCCAATAGATCTAGCCATGTGTCAGGACATGTTTTTTTTGGACATGGAGAGGATATAATTCCATACTAGTGCTCAATGGGATTCCCCTATATGACTGATGTTTGGATTGCAACCTCTTTGCCGACAATGAAGAGCACTAAAGGAGTATATTCCTAGTGTTGTGTATGGGTCTAAGATGAAGTTATCCATATGGTTGAACAAGTAAATGGGGAAGATTTTGGATGATGTGTTGGGGAATTGGATAGACCCTTCAACTCACTATGGTGGAATACATGATAGAGATATGTGGTATTCTAAATTCAATGCAAGAATGCATTATGTAGATGTGGCCATGGGTATTGGCACATTGGTTTATTTATTGGTAATGTTTGATTGCATTATAGATCGGTATATTGATAGTGCATAATGAATGATAGTTTCATTCCATTTAACATGAATAATAGCTGGAAGTGATTGAATTGTCGGTAAGATACAATTATGAGATCATTTCATGAGTTGTTGTAAATCAACAATAAAAGTATATTGTGCATGAGATTTTGACAATTAGTTTGGATAAATGAAAGTTGAGAAAATTTGTGGGAATAAGGGTCTTAGATATGGCAATGGTGTAGTCCCATAAGTAAGACTGATCCATGCTATTGCAG
>JASDQU010239209.1:3505-16801 GCA_032191745.1 Picea mariana
TGCAGATATAGACACTTATGCACTTCTAATCAATGGTTAAGACCAAAAGTAATGTAAAATATCATGAAAAACAAATTAAACGTGTAGTAATGAGAAAGGACGTTATGTACCTTGGAATGATCAAGTGGAATGATAATATAAGTCTAAATATAGGTGATGAAGGGTATAACCATGGCAAAAAATATGGGCAAAAGGGTACAATATATGGTCCTAACAACTTGGAGAGAATGCGTTTTCCGTAGGGAATGACTGTCTGGACCATTTCCTATGGAAATGACTATTCTGCACCACTCTCCAAAAGCGGACCATACTTCAAAACTGCCCACACTATGAACTTAGAAAGAATGAATTCCTAGCGAGACGGACCATTCTAATTGACCACTACTCAGAGTGACTGCCAAGAAGAATGATGAAGGAGAATTGTTGTCTATTGTACATCAACAATTTATGCGACCATTTTTATTATGAAAATGATTGTCTAATCTGGATCATTTTTTGAACTGGAAAATGCCTACTTGTCAAAAATCTTGAACCACTTTCCAAACTGGAAAGAAAATGCCCATCCTTGACTACTTTCCGAACTAGAAAATAACTATCGATAAATTTCACATGTCAAACACTTTTTAAATTTCCGTAGAAAGCTCCTTCACTGCAACCAATATAAAATAGTAATAAACTTATATCTTATTGGATTCAATTTTTCCAATTTGACTATATTGATATTTATTAGGTTGGATCACTAATGGCGAATGGCATGAATTTATGTCTATTGGAATATGTTTATATTAGTTAAGTTATTTTACAATAGGCATATGTTTAGATTTCCAAATTCCTTTTATTTGAAAGGCATGATTATTTTAAAATTAAATTAATATCTACTCAAGAATATTGAATTTTAAAGTAGTCTTGTTTATTGGCATACATACATGTAATAGTTGGATACATTCACATTATGCGATTCTATATAATCCTAATTACATGGTTTGGTTTGTGAGATAATTTGGGGTTTATTCATGTCAATTTAAAACTAATGCAAATTGTGATATGGTCAATGATTTTTTTATTTTAGTTTGTTTTTGTTTTATTTGGAAAAATCTTTTTTTGTTATCAAATTAAAAAGATGAGTAGGTAAGTGATCTTTGTAGGACTTCACTCAACTTTTGAGCTTGGGTATGATGTGTCCTTAAAGTACATTGAAGCATTATTCTTTAGATTTAGAGGTAAAAGGGTATACACCCCCTAAGAGTGAACTCTCCATGGGTGTGTTTTTAAATGTCTTAGCCTTACAAAGTCATAATTTATTACTATATCTAGTTTGCAGATTGTTGGATATATTCTTGGGTTATAATAACAACCATTTGGTTTGATCCTTGACCTAGCCTAGATCACTCTAATGAGTTACTTATTATCATACAAACTCACACTTATTGTGATAAAGTCCAAAATATCAAGTGATTATCCATAATGGATCATCATGTTATTTTTCTTCTATCTCAATGCTCCATGGGTGAAAAAATTAGAGGAATCAACTTGCAGAACCATTTTAGCAATTGGTCCAAATTTGAAAATTTGGGTCCAAAAAATTGTCTGAAATATTCTAGAGCCATTCTGAAGCATAAATCGACACCTTTTTATGGTCCAAACCTTATTATGGAGTCAATGTTTATATTCTACACATCGATACCTTTCCAACGGTGCAAGAATCACCTCAATCAGAGTTGTATGCGGAAGTTATGTCTCTCGCAAGTTGATCTACCATATTGATCACCACAGTGTGAGTGGATTCCACGTCAACCCCCATTACTTAAATGTATGGGGCTAGACACATATTTTATTTTCTAGAATATTCTAGAAGGTCTTAAATCTTATCACAATTGTGGGTTAAGGAAGTCAAAACCCTAACCCTACACGACTATCGAGCTATGTTAAATATTGGGCCTCTAGGAGGAGAAGGGGTTCCATTCTGTGTTATTGTATTTTGTTCCATAGTAGAGTAGAAGAACTCGGAGTAGGAAAATTAGAGAGCATAATAGAGGGGGTTAATCTTCCCTAGCAACTTAATAGGCCACATGTCTCAGGTAACTCCATAAAGAGTGCCTTCTCCTTCGTACTTGCATTATTTCCATACAAGAGAAGTGAGAGCAGATGAACCTCACCTTCTAGCTGAGGTTTCTCGCGTAAGGGTTTCCCAAACAAAATATTTGTGTTATTTTGTGGATGGTGTGTGATTGTATTTTAGCGTCCTCTATTTTTCACATTTGATCTATTTCATGAAAAAGCAAAAAACCAATAACTAAATATTTTTCAATCTAAAGGAATTTAATCCTCATAGGTAAATTTTAGTTTTATTTATCATATTTGTTGTGAAAATTTTTTCAAGTGGAATATCCATGATCGTTTACAAATCAAGTGAAATTTGGTGTAACTAAGAGGGAAGGTCACTGTCACCCCACCAACCCCCTTTCACTTTAGGCTAGCTCTTCCTTCGGCTTAAGGGGGGCTTCCCTAGGTTAATATTGTTAGGACAACACTTACCAAAAATATACTAAACATACTAGAACACCTCATATAGTTAGGGTCCTAACCCGCACATAGGTAGAACAATATATTCGGATGTAATAAAGGTCAATATTAATAAGGCCTTTCAATAAAATAGAATAAGGCAGATGTAAGAAGACCTAATAGAAGCTTCCGCTTCTAGAAGGATTTTCCTCTAGATACTTTATTTTAGTATAAATAGGAGTTGAGGGTATGCGAAGTCTAGCTTGGATATTATTGTAATAGAGCTCTGATCAACTAGAGGTTTCCCCCTCGAAGAGGCCCATGAACATTTCTTTCATATTCAAAGTGCTATTTCTGTTGTTATTCTTATATCATTTCAGTGTTATTGTGGTGAATGCTCTGGTTATATTGTTGTCATTCTGCAATTACTAGCATTTTATTTCTGTTTTGCATACATTTGATATGTGGTGTATTACAAGTGGTATCAGAGCACTTTCCTTGGCAGAAAGTGTGGGTTAATATTTTTTCCAGGGTAGATATGTATTTCGACATCTTTAAGCCACAAAGATCTCTTGTTATGCGCATAAACCCATAGTTGAGGGATTCATACACACAGGAAATATAAGTGGTACTTAAGCGCACATTTGTTGGCCACCCTTGTAACCCCTGTTGGTACCCCTTCGAGTGGTAGCGCATCAGACAACACCTATGTACAGATCGACCTAGATTGCCTGAATCCCTCTTCAGATAAACCGATCGGCCGCCTGACTGCTATAGTGTCACCGAGAACAACACTTGGGAATATACTCTCTAGTACCTTGGTAGTCGGGTAGTATGGATAAGGGTACGGTCTATCCTCCTTAGTTAGTGCCCCAAGATATTGGGCCGAGTACTACTGTTGGACCCCACACATATATCAGAGAGCTATAGCACAGGGAAAACCCTTGTCTATAGAACCCTTGAATACCTAACCCTTGGGGACATAAACATAAACAAATTAAAACAAACAAGATCTATTGTCGTGCAACTATGTTCGGGTTGCCAAGTAAATACACATTTCTTTCTAGTTAAGCATTTGGGCATTCCCTCTATGCAGTATTCTCAGTATTCTTTAGACCAGAGTATAACTCCGTAAAAAAAAGATGAAAAAAAAAGGTCTGGAAATTTGTTCACCATTATTTCAGACCTATCCCATTGGATTCATCTCTTCGCCCTTATCACATTCATCCATATCATTTTTTTAGCAAATTTGTTTTGTTTACCCCGCCCACCCCTTTTTAGTTCCCCCATCCTCATGGCCCATACTCGTAGCCAAGACTTGGAAGCTCGCTTCAACACCTTGCAATCTAGTCTCATTGAGACCCAACAAGAGGTGAAACAAATTAGTGCCAATGTCATTGCCATCAATACAACCATGCAGTCTTCAATGGGCGAAATCAAGCAAGACCTCACCACCCAACTTGAATTAGCCTTTTCGGCACTCTGCACCAAACTGCATATCCCTACAGATAACCCTTCCTCTTCCTCACCCCCACATACTGAAGGTGACCATTCCTCTCATTCCCATACCTTACAGAACCATCACTTTCAACATGACCTACGCCTTCCACGGGTGGATGTGACCAAATTTGATGGCTCAGACCCCACTGGTTGGGTAACCCAAATGGAACATTACTTCTCTTTATACAACATTACATATGACTTGGCCAAACTCCGGTATGGTGTTCTTCATCTAGATCAAGAACGTTGGCAATGGTGGCAATGGAGAATTTTTTTTTGTCAAGGGTATATTGCTTGGACATAATTTGTGGCAGAGATTTATGAACACTTTGACACTGACACCAACCATTTGGGCTGTTTGAACAAAGTTGAAACAATCAAGAAAAATGGAAGACTTTATAGATGGCTTTGAGCACCTAGCTTTTAGAACAGAGGGCATGTCTGATGCCTTTTTCCGAGAGTGTTTTATCAGTGGACTCTGTTATCCCTCCAGGAAACTCTCCTAGGCTGTAAGTCGGAGATGCCTGGTAACTAACTCTTTTTGAAGTAATTTTTTAAATAAAGTGTGAATTTTGTGGATCAAGATGAATATCTAATGAATGGACTGTATTTTCAAGACTGTCTAGGAATATAAAATCTCACAAGGCCTTCTAGTCATGCGGTCAGACAAGGTTTGATTAAAAGGTAAAGAAGATAGCTATTGAACCAGATTATACTTCATACCAACAAGCACAATGGGTTTAATAACCAAGAAATATCTTATGATCATCAACTTAATCAATCAACATATGAGATGACAGTCATATACAGATTGAATGAGCATTAGCAAAGAACATTCACTCACAAGATATCAGAGACAATAAAAGAAATATGACAACACAGCTTAGGGAAGCTTGAAATCTTTCATATAATAAGAATAAGTCTTTGTGTTATAGTGGCAGCATCATAGCACTCAAAATCGAACCCTGTATCAAATTGAGTTCCTAGGATTTATAGCCTTTACAAACAGTTTTTAGATCCTCAAAACATGGATCAAATCAACTAAAAATAGCAAGTCAAAATCTGTTGCAAAAGAAGTGGGATGCTTCCTCAAAATGAGGCCAATCCTAGATTTGTCTCTATTGATTGTTGGTGTAGTGTAGAATAGCCTCCCAAGGCTGTTTATGACTCTTCCAAAAGATAGAATTCGAATTTTATGAGTTGACCAAAAATCCTATATTTTTTCCTTTGAAAAAGACACCAAATTTATTTGAATAACCTCTTCTGATCTTAACCCACACAAATAACATTCAAATCTGACTTTATAATTCACCAATTATCCATTCCAAGAGGTTTCATTACATTCTGATTCAAAAATTTCTGATCTGGGAAAAAATTCGCTCATTCTGGCAGTTACAGGCTTTCGGTGGTTAACTGGAAAGCTTCTGTGTGAATTAACCACCGAAAACGCAGCTTTCGGTGGTTAATGAACAGTCGTCCTGTTCGCCTAAACCACTGAAAGTCAGAATTTCTAGCAAAAATTGCCTTTGGGAAAAATCAATTTTCTCAGCCGTAGAATGTCCATTTTGCACGTTCAAATAGTCGATTTTCATCTAAAGATCATAATATTTCCAACGGTACAATCAGATTTGGATTTGGAGTTAGGTAAGATGAAAATTTTTTCGTTACACGATTAGGCATCATTCTTGCGAAAATGACAATGCATTTTTTGTCGTTAACATCTGGCTCCAACTGGGATGGAGACCTCCCGGCGAGGTCTCCAAGAACATAGCAGACCTTGTGCCTTTAGTATTGGGCCATGGAGTCATTCAGCCTTTTTAGTGGTTAATGAGCACACCCGGCTCGCCTAAACAACTGAAAAACAAAAACTTACCCAAAAATCAAAACTTAATGAATCTCGATTACCTGCAAGAGTACAAATACCTCAGGGTTTGCTAGACGAAGCTCCTCTCTTTGTTTACAATGCTTCCATTTCTCAGTATGAGGTCAATAGGCATATCCACCATAACTATCTTCCATCATGAATATTTTCACTGTTTGCATATTTCAGCCTTCCAGAAACACAATGAGGAAAACAAGTTGCACCACCACTAGCATTTACATAAGGTATAGAAGCAGGATCAAGGACTACAGTAAACCAAAAATCCATTGGATTGTGTGGACGTTCATAAAGAAGCCACCGATAAGTTTGCAGTAATAATAAAACTCAGGCTGTGAAACCATCAACAGAAGGTGTTGCCAGTTGCAACCTTTTTTGGATCGTGTATCAAAACAACAACAACTTCAGCGACAAAGCATATTTAGATCCTCTGATATTTTGCCCTTTAAAAATGACCAAATATAGTCAAAACCTTCTTTTTGACTTTATTCTTCAAGAATAGTGTTTAGACTTGATTTGATAATTCATAATCATCCTATTCCAGAAGATTTCACATCATTCCAACTTGAATATCTCAAATCTGGGCAAAATTTTGAATATTCTGGTTNTGTGGTTAACAATATTTGGATTTAAGAACCTTATCTACCAGAAGCACTTCTTTTCGGTGATTAATGAGCACTGGAGGGCTCGCCTAAACCACCGAAAGGTGAAACATTTTCAGAAATCAAAATTTCAAAATTTCAATTACCTGTATTACTGCAAACGATTTCACAGCTTCTTGTAAGAGGTCCCCTTCTCTCTTTCTGGACTTAGGTGTGACTGTCCTCCTGCCCCTGGTTCAGAAAAGACATTGGAATATCCTTATTTCAAATCAAGTCTTTGTGAATGAACGACAAATAAAATCTGGACACTGTATTTGATGGCACTGTGGATTTAAATCAACACTCTCCAATTCTTGGCAGACCTATAAACTTTGCTAGCAATGCTTTATCAATGATGAACTCTTTCTGGAATCATGCATGAATCTTTACACTGTCCAAGTGTTCTTATAAATGTTGCATGATTATCCCATATGACAAGATTTGTTACCACCGTCAGAAGCTTGTTCACATTGCCTAAAATAGTAAAACCTGTTACAGATATAACCTTGCGATAGGAAAAACCAAAAAATGAAATTGAGAATCCAAATAAACAGGAAAGTCTAACTGGCAGCAATAATCCTAATGAATACCAATCAGACTCATGTGAGATATCTTGCTTCAACTTCTTCAATTCACCCATAATAAGTAGCTCCAATGGAAAAAGAAGAAAAGCTTCAAGGTTATTGTACAGCACTAAGCCCCAAGTATTCAATCCAATTGTCATGACTACATGCTTTATATGGACAAAGTCTATTGACATATTTACCAAGTATGCCAAGGCCCAACTATATGCCATTACTGTAAATTGATAATCAGTGGCAACATAAAGCACGCCACCTCCAAAAATAATAGCTAGTGAGCACCGAGTTTTAGCAGAAGGCCAAGGCTGCTTCAAGTACAAACTTCCACCAATGTCAACAAATATAGGAACAGAAGAACGAAACACAATAAATGTGTCAACATTTGCATGCAGTAGCAACTCATTATTTGTGAATAGAGACAGGTAGAAAATTAAAGCAGCAGGTAGAAATCTCCACATCATATGAAGGACAACTTTATCATGTTCCAATAATTTTAACTGGCCAAGAATCAAGACTGCCACTACACTTTGTCAAATATTGTAAATATGTCAAAGCACCTGGGTATGGAAGCTTCATGATTGCCCACTTGTTGATAATTAATAACAAAGAAGCAGAACTGCAATACCCAACTGCAATTCCATAAATAGAAGTATCCTGCCACACTGTTTGGAATTTTGCATACCATGTATTTTGAAGTTCTTTGAAGGGCTCTAAATTCTCCTCCTCAAATCTTCAGTCTTTTTGGCCTTATACTCGGAATTCTCTGTCTCATTAGCTGTCTCCCCGAGTTCTCGATATAAGGCTGTCAGCTCAGCAAGCATAGCAATTTGTGTTGGAATGTCATGCAGAGCCTTTGCTAACATTAAAGAAAACTTCAGGATATCCAGTGCATGACCAATATCATGAAGAGAAAGTGCTAAACTACCTAGGACTGTCAAATACTGAGAAACAAGATGAAGGTTACAGGTTACCAAGGTTCTTGTGGCCAAGCATATTCGTGCTTCTTGTAAATTGTGCTGCTTCATTTGTAGAAGACCGGAAGCAAAAAGTGCACCTGTTTTCTCTCAAAAGCCCTCATATGAGTCCAAAGTCCTATAAATAGGACCAATCAAGTCCAAATCCCTAGAAGATAACTCAGCATCACCAATACAAATGTAAGATATGGCTGCATACACCTGACACATAGCTTTCATGCTTTTACTCTCCGTTAGCTTCGTTGCTTCAATAAAGTGTAAAGAAGCTTCATTGAAGCAGCCTAATGAGTGTGCATATTGGCCAAGAAGAATTTGAATGGTGTTCTCACACCCCTGTAAAATGGTTGAAAAGCGCTCAAACCAGTCAACAATTTTCTTTAGAGCCTTCTGTGCTTCAAGAAAATCTGTATGTGTCAATTCTTATTATAGCCGTGTCTTCCAATAGCTGCACAAGAAACATCATATAAACACCTGCCATCCAAATTGCCCAATGCTGCAAATCTACCTCTCTCACATCCCCACTGATTCCGAGCTTTCCCAGCTTCTCTTCAATTCGAGATTGAAGTTGCAAATGCGCGCCGGTATGAGAAGTTTACGGGCCATTTTGCATTGATCCACATAGAGTTAGGATCGACGTGAGACACCCAAATCTCGGCAAACAACTGAATGCCAAAATCCGCTCCATGATGTAATGTAACTCGTGGCTGATCTGGCTGATCCGCTGACGATTCGCATGCGAAATCCATTCGGTTATGAAGTGTTGTATCATGAGAGTCTGTGCCATATCAACCTGGATGTGAACTGACAGCCCAATCATATACATGATGTTTCAGCAATTATTCACCAACTAATTATAATGATAACCATAAGAATTTGCACCCATAATCTACCTTCTTTGCGGATTATAATAATGAACAGGCTCACAGGCTCACTTGACGTTTGGCGTGTGCAAGAGCACGAAAGTTTAAATTTTTAATGTGGTAAACCTTTCGGTGGTTAAGAACTTTAATGAATCCAAGTCTATGTGTTCATTTGTAACAACAAATATATCAACACAGACACCTGCTTGAACAGCCACAACAGCCAGATCTTTGTAAAATGGAGTCTGTTCTGGAAGCAATGCACAGTCAGCATCTTCAGTTTAGACTTTCAGGCTTCTTTCAACTTTCCAGCATTTGATTCTGAGGCCAGATTTTTCTTGCTGAGGTAAGCATGAACAACATGGGCAAAACCAGGCTTATAAGAGAATAACAAACCACGTAAATGCTTCCCATGACATCAGTTTGCAGTTTCAGGCTGTAATTCTTCAGTATATGCTCCAAGCTACTAATAAAAATGTTGAATTCCTTTGCAAAAAAATGTAAGCCGACCTTCTGACTGCTGAATTTCCATAGTATTGGCAACAATTTGCAACTTATCACTACTTTCGTAAGGATCTGTTGTTGCTACAGGGATCAATTTAAAGTTAGAAGAATTAATACTATTTCTACCATGAATGTAGTATCGCACGTCATCCCACCAAGGTAGGCTTCTTTCTTTTTTGATTGGTTAATGATCTATAGGACTGTAATTTCCATCTCGAAGAGGTACAGAATTTGAAACATTACCTAGAGGGATAGTGCCCACATTTCTAACACTTAAATTGGCTCTCCTAAGTGCAATAGTAAAAGCATAGCTCACATCAGCAAATGCTGGTTCAAAACCAACTCCATAGGCAACTTCTGCTTTTTTTTTTTTAAATGAATAGGCACTTAGAGTACATTTTAAGTGGAGGTGTTGTACCACTCATAGAACGCAGCATTTCAACCTTGTTCCATCTACCAATATATACATCCTGTAAAAATTGAGGTGAAAATGTTGTTGCCTGCTGAGCAAGGATTATGTTGCCCTCGTATTTACCCATTGATGCAGAAAGCATTGGAAAGGAATAATTTCTCAGTTGAACCACCAGTGAACCTGTCTTTATGGAAACCTTCCTTCCCATCGATCTGGAGAAAAGTATTCCCATCACAGGACTAACACTGTCCCAATGTAAGAATATCAACACCTACATCACGCAGGTCATGCATTGTTTTCTTTAAAACTATAGGTTCTTTGCTATTAACTAGTACCAAGAAATCAGAGTGTTTGGAAGTGACTTGACAGTCAGCATCCTGCAAGCTCGGATTCTCCCCAATCAAAACATTTTTCAAGTTCCTGTCGTCATGTTTGTCAAATTCTTCTCATCCATCCCTACAAATTATTCAAACTGTAATAAAAAGATGAACACAAGTTCTTGCTGCAAACTACTAAATTGAAAAGGATCTCATGCTCGATGACGAGCTTATTTTCTATCTATTCCTACTTCTAACAAGTAAAGGTAGATTGATCAAGTAAAATTGAATTTCCAATGAAGCCAAGTAAGAAACTGACTTACTGATATCTTGTTTGATCTTGCCTTGAAAAATATTAGAAACCATAACATACAGAAATGGAATTTGACAGGGCAGCATAACCAACCTTCCTTCAAAGACAGATTGACATATGTTCTACTCAAAGACTCGCAATATTCACCAAAAGGATTAGCGAGGCTGCAAAGAAAAACTTCTTCCTGTTGTTGGAGATGAAAATCAAAAAATATCTGGGTATTCTCTTTACCATGAAGACTGGCACTTTCAGCTATCCATAAATCTGAAACTGGTTGTAGACTAATTTCTGTACTAATCATGGATTGTTTGATATCTGCTGCAGATTCTAGATCAAGAATGATAAGTGTCGATGGTGGAGGAAAGAACAGTTTCTTCTGAATTTCTTGGGATACTGAATTTATATAAACAACTTCTTTATCTAAATCTGTGGAATCCTTCATCCCATAGTCAAAACTATAAGAGATATTTGAATCAATGAAAAATGTGTCTGCAATATGATCATCACCAACATCTTCACAATCAGAAGGAATACTAACTGAATGCTGGGTGTGAAATGAAGATTCTTTACAACAATTATCAAGAATAAGATCAGCTGAATAAATCTTCTCGTAATATGAATTGAAATCCACATGGAAATCCTTCGGGGAATGGATACTAATAGCAGGAAGGGATTGACACCATTCACGGCCATTTCCTTCTAAAGAAAATTTGAACATCTTGATCAAGACATCTTCATGAACAAAGCCATGTTCAAGCATGCACTTATGAAAATTGAATAAATGCTCACCAGGATGATCATCCTTGCTTCCTCTGAATCTCGGAAGATAATCATCCCATTCAATTATAGTTGGCACTAGATGTGGAAAACCAACTATATCTGAAAAATCACAGAAAGCATACCTCTTAGCTAAGATCTTTTCCATTTCATACCAGTGGAGTCGCCACCGAATTTGTCCTTCATGGAGTCGCCAGATAGATGATGTACAACCTGATAATGTCTACTCCTTGTCTATCATCAAGAACTAGATCTGCTTTGTCGTTCTCCCAGAAAGTTAAGCTTCTGAACTCGTCTCCCCGGCAAAGACGCCAATTTGTTATCACTCCAGGAAACTCTCCTAGGCTGTAAGTCGGAGATGCCTGGTATCTAACTCTTTTTGAAGAAATTTTTTAAATAAAGTGTGAATTTTGTGGATCAAGATGAATATCTAATGACTGGACTGTATTTTCAAGACTGTCTAGGAATATAAAATATCACAAGGCCTTCTATTCATGCGGTCAGACAAGGTTTGATTAAAAGGTAAAGAAGATAGCTATTGAACCAGATTATACTTCATACCAACAAGCACAATGGGTTTAATAACCAAGAAATATCTTATGATCATCAACTTAATCAATCAACATATGATATGACAGTCATATACAGATTGAATGAGAATTAGCAAAGAACATTCACTCACAAGATATCAGAGACAAGAAGAGAAATCTGACAACACAGCTGAGGGAAGCTTGAAATCTTTCATACAATAAGAATAAGTCTTTGTGTTACAGTGACAGCATCATAGCACTCAAAATCGAACCCTGTATCAAATTGAGTTCCTAGGCTTTATAGCCTTTACAAATAGTTTTCAGATCCTCAAAACATGGATCAAATCAACTAAAAATAGCAAGTCAAAATCTGTTGCAAAAGAAGTGGGATGCTTCCTCAAAATGATGCCAATCCCAGATTTGTCTCTATTGATTGTTGGTGTAGTGTAGAATAGCCTCCCAAGGCTGTTTATGACTCTTCCAAAAGATAGAATTCGAATTTGCTGAGTTGACCAAAAATCCTATATTTTTGCCTTTGAAAAAGACACCAAATTTATTTGAATAACCTCTTCTGATCTTAACCCATGCAAATAGCATTCAAATCTGACTTTATAATTCACCATTTATCCATTCCAAGAGGTTTCATTTCATTCTGACTCAAAAATTTCTGATCTGGGCAAAAATTTGCTCATTCTGGCAGTTATAGGCTTTCGGTGGTTAACTGGAAAGCTTCTATGTGAATTAACCACCGAAAACGCAGCTTTCGGTGGTTAATGAACAGTGGTCCTGTTCGCCTAAACCACCAAAAGTTAGAATTTCCAGCAAAAATTGCCTTTGGGAAAAATCAATTTTCTCAGCCGTAGAATGTCCGTTTTGCACGTTCAAATAGTTGATTTTCATCTACAGGTCATACGATTTCCAATGGTGCAATCAGATTTGGATTTGGAGTTAGGGAAGATGAAAAAATTTTTGTTACAAGATTAGGCATCATTCTTGCGAAAATGACAATGCATTTTTTGTCGTTAACAGACTCAAGGATGAAATTCGGGCCCATGTCCTCATGGCTCGGCCTGAGAGTTGGGTGGAGGCTACCAAAAGAGATGAAGAAGCACAACAGGTTGTATCTTCTCAAAACCACAAACCCTCCTTCATCCCTCACCCTAAACCAGTAAATCCCACTAGTCCCTCTGCTCCACTAAAGATCCAAAAATTAACCCGGGTTGAAATGGCTGAACGCAAACTCAAAGGCCTTTGTTATAACTCTGATGACAAATATTTCCCAGGAAACAAGTGTAAAAGAACACAATTGTTTTATTTCCATCTCCAAGGAGATTTCGGAAGAAGATGAAGAAACTCCCTCCATGTCTGAATCACCTGAATCCACTGACATAACCCCTCCCTAAGACCCTCCTGAAGTAGAACCAATCATTTCCCTCAATGCTCTCACTGGCTTCTCCGCTCCCCAAACCCTCAAGCTAATCGTTTACATCAAGCATCGAAAGGTCA
>JASDQU010239213.1:862-16801 GCA_032191745.1 Picea mariana
AGCTGAGAGATACTTCTTCAAGGGACCCAAAGGAAATTTTTTACAATTCCTGAAGTTGAGACTCAAGATTCTATGGCATGAGAAGAACATCTTGAAGATATAATAGATTGGTCATATCTAGAAACGCTAATGTTCAAGAATTCAAACAGTGACAGTGACACAGAAGATTGAGATATGCGTAGTGGGAGAGTGTTCCAAGAAGTTCACCTTGCAAACCTGTTTAAGCATAACTATGGGGAGGAGGGTTTCTACAGTGGAGAAGAGGAAGAACTAACAGACGAAGAACATTCAGAACTCGCTAGGGCAGAGGAAGGAAAATTTGAAGAGCTTCACTGGGGAGAACCTAAAACCTTAGAAACTTCACCGATCTTTGAAGTAAGTATTGTTATCCCTCCTATTGATTCATTAGTATTAAGAAACCAGAGTAATCCCAATCACCAGAGTGTCCAGAGCACTGTCAAGAGTAGTCCACCACATATTTAATCAAGAACCCTAGGAAGATCTGTGGCAGATGAGATGAGCCTTCCTATATTTAAGGGAGATGGATCTGAAGATCCTAATCAACACTGGTTCCTATGTGAAGCCATATGAAATATTAAAAATGTCACTGACGAAGCTGTCAAAAGAACCCAGTTTAGTACCACTCTAAGGGATGGCGCACTAAGTTGGTACATGAAGATTGTTCAAGGACATTCACAACCTAAGCCATTGAATGATATTAAGAATGCACTGATTGCAGAGTTCAAGAAACCTAAGTCAGAGTCGCAATGTATTACAGAACTGAAGGAGATCAAGAAGAAGTTGGCCGAACCCGTTTGTGAATTTGATAAGAGATTCAAAACCTTAACAAGCCGATTGACTTTTCAGATCCCAGATGAATAGAACAAAGAATGGTTCATTACTTACCTCTTACCACACATTAGAGCCCCTCTGATGCAAAATAATATTGCTTCATAGTCTGAGGCATTGGAGATCGCCATGGAATTAGAATCAACCCCTATGGAAGAATCCATCTCAGGTATGAGTCGGATCTTGAGTCGGTTGACTAGTTTGTCTCTACAGGTCGAAGATATGAAGAAAGACAAGGGAAAAGATAAAAGAGAAGACATATGGTGTGTTAGATGTAAATCAGAAGGCCATGAAAAGGAACATTGTCCCCTATTCAATGAATACATGGCTTTTGGAGCTCCGATCCTTTTGAAGAAAGTCACCTTACCTTGGTGCGAGGTATGCAGAAACAGGCATCGCCCTGGTGAGTGCTACTACATGCAAAAGTATGTTCAAACACCTACAAATTTTTACTGTACATTCTGTAAGTCCATAGGAAATACTGATATCGAATGTAGGGCTTACAATCTCATGCATGAAAGGTCGAGAGACATATACAAGATTCAAAGTGAAGTACAACAATAAGGAAACACTACACAATATAACTCTCATGGGAGAGGAAAATTCAATCCTCGCAGTGGATTTAGAGGAAGAGGATGAGGAGGAGGAATGGGTCGAGGCCAAGGATAGATCATCTTTTATAACTACGCACAACCAGAACACCTTGCAATGGATTTTCAGAACCCTTGTACCACTTACAGCTATTATAGCTCGTTTTAACATGTTATAGAAGATATTCATGTGTTGCTAGCTAAGCTTCAGGAGAGACGAGGACCTCAGCAGAACCCGCAAGTGCAACTGATATATGCTGAGCCTCGAGGAGAAGACACTAGATTCACCATTATAACTAGAGGGTGTGTTGTTACTGGAGAACATAGACTTACCCAAGGGAAGAGTACAGAAGATTCAGGAATCTGGAAAGCTACAGAGAAGACACAAATGTTTGATGCAAAGAAAGAAAGACAAATTTTTGAGGAGGCAAGAAAATAATTCAGAGGAGACCAAGGCTCTTCATCAAAGACAATACCAAAAGTGAAAGAATATGGAATGCCTCTGGAATTTGATCAATTTGCTTCACCAAAAGAAGAAAAATAGGTAAGCAAGCTCATGGAATTTTATATACTTGTATTAAGTTGATTCAAGATGAAAGTGTTGTACAAGAGTTACAAAATTTAATTAGACAATATGAGCTAGGAAAGATAGACCCCTTACTGAATAGGGAAGTACACCAAATCGGTAAGAAGAGAAGGAAAAATAAGGAATTACATTTGAATTCTCAAATAGGAGAGTATGAGATAGATTATGTAGTCCTCGACTTAGGGTCGGAGGTCAATGTCATGATGAAGCAAACCTTGGCATTGATGGGAAAACTGAAGTTCATCTATTCTCCTATCAAGCTTAGGATGGCTAATCAACAAGTTGTAAGCCCTTTTGGTAGATTAGAACATGTCCCTATGGACATCGACGGAGTAAGAACGTTTGCAGATTTTGAGGTAATTAAGATAGTTGACAACAACTGCCCTTATCCTTAGGGATGATTTTAAGGATGGAAATTTATTTTAAAATGTAGAAACCTTGGTGAATCTTACTAATCCTTCATATGCTAATTATAAATGTTTGGTGATATTTTTGTAAAAATATTCAAATTTCTAAGGATTTTATATAGTTTTTATAAAATTTTGGCTATTTTTAAGGTAAAATAATTTTATGATATAGAATTTGGGCGAATCACTTTTAAAATAGTGAGTCTCTTTTTTGGAAAAACCATGGAAAATTAGCCCATGAGAGAAATTTTAGCCCCTAAAATCATCCAAGCTTATCCTGTGCTATTAGGAATTGATTGGGCGTTCAATAATTCCACTGTGGTTGATTTAAAGAAAAGACGTATGACTTTTGAAAGAGATGGTTTTAGGGTCATTGCACCTTTAGATCCAGATGAAGGTCATCGATACATAGAGCCCATCAGAGAAGAAGATCGTTCATAAGAACTGGAAAACATATAGAAATTAACAGCCAGACAACATGATTACATTAATCCCACAGCCGATGGAAACCTAAGCTGGCGAAATGACAACATATGCTCATCAGACTCAGAAGAAGCATCAGAGAATTGGCAGAATAAGATGTACAAAGTATCTACAAGAAGATGTGCTAGATTAACTAGAGAAGTTCATTGGATTGTCACAACAATAAGCAACTTACCCACCTTTGATGGTCTGAATCCTTTAGAAACCTTCTTGTCGGACTTTGAAGAAAGTGTACCAATACAACAAAGATTATTGGCAATGGATGAGGCCTTGAAAGCTAGACCAACAAGATGGTGGGGGACACAAAAAAACAACATTGCAGACTTGGTACTATGTCGTACCCTGATGACAACACGGTTCTCAACACAGGTAGAAGGCTGCAAAGTTTGATACACATGTTGAAGTTTCCCAAAGGACCATGTGCAAAGATGTGAGGAAGCATCAATCAAAGGCCAGAATCATGCAAACTTGTTAAACTCGAAGTCGTGATACAATCTGGGCTGTCCATTTTAGAAAGACACATGTCTTAGGGTCTGACTGATCATGATTTTGCGACTCGAAGGTTTGAGCATGGAGTATAGTGTGAATTCACGAAACGCGAAATTGCAACGCGCCTTAAAGTTGGGCCCATGATCATAGCCCATGGTCATACGAAAGAAGAGCCATAAATAAATGGAAAGTACCTGTCGAGTGGTTGGCCATTGAGGTTGTTCGAGAAACTGATCCTGGTCATCATTTTCAAGGCAAATCCGACCGTTGATCCATATGGGTTGTTTTGCGATTTTGAGCATTGGGATATTTGAAAGAGAGGGGAGTGAAAACTCCCTAAATGTGAAATCTCAAGTTTTCATATGAGATAAGCACGAGGTCATGGCCCACTTTCACGTGGGGCAAGGATAAAGGAGTTGCGCAAAGAATCAGAGCACCCGAGTTGGTCACAGAGAAAGATCTGTGCGACCTCGAGGCACCAGAATTGACTCAAAGGAATTATGAGTTCGCTAGTAACATTCATGGGTTTCAGGCCTCATACTGATCCCAATAAATGTTGGTAATGAGAATGAAGAAGGTGGTTGAAACCTTGTTTCACCACATAAATGGAAAGCATGGAAAATATTGTCGTGAAGGGAAGACTATCAGTCGAAAGTTCACTGTCATGGATTTTCTTGTGAAGCCCATATCGATTCAATCTTGTGTCTAACAAAAGAATGCAAGTGCAATATGACAGAAGAAGATGTAGACGCCAAGCCTTGAATAAAATGACCAGAGTGTGATTCTGAAGGGAGCAAGTTGTTTTGAGTATAAATACTCAGTTTTGATATTTTGTTAGGGTCGATGGTAGAGCAAAGCTCTCGTATTGTAAAGTTTTAAATCAAGCTTTCGGTTCTCTGGTTATGCCTTTGTAATATGATATTTCTTGTTTAATGACAATCAACTTCCTTGCTCCCTCTTGTTTCCCTTCGGTGCTGAAAGAGTTCATGATTGAATGATTCACATGAATTATTGTGACTATATTATGATGAATGTTTGATTGTAGTGTTGCTGTAATTCCTTTCAGTTTCTTTGAGACTTGAATTTCAAGAAGATCGAGCTTACCTCTGCCGCAATCCAAAGGTGACTTCTGGTGCTAACAAAAGGAACTATTTTCTAATCAATCATGCATGCAGGAATGAGATTTTTTAGCTGAGGTAGCCATGACAGAGGAACTGAGGAAGAGGTAATTGCAACAAGGGCCCTAGAAGGCCTAGATTCTCTATTCACTTTGATGTTGACTCGCAAGAGTTAGGTGAGCTATTTCAGGCTGGGTTTTTCAATTGGATTGGGTAAGGAGTGGTACAACCTAGGCCTAAAAGGCCTCCCTTACAAGCTCCACAATCCCCTCGTATTCTTGTACCCCCTCATGTCTCATTTCAACTCGAGGTTCCCGAAAATGATCGATGGCAAGAGATTGTCCACCTGACAGTCTCCCAACATTGTGGATGGTCCAATTTGTCTTTACCTAATGCCCTTCCTGTCAATCAAATTGTCCAAGATGTACCTTTCCACTCACCAGTTCAGTCCTCCCATGCTAGCAAAAGGTTGAAAATTGAGGCACACCATGCCCCTTACAAAGGAAAATCCATTGCTACCCCTTGCTCACCCTCTAATGGCTCTAATAAATACGTGTCCTCCTGGATGCATTTGAGAGATGATTATTCTCATGTGATCAACAAGATTAGGCTTAAAGGCTCAACACATCCAAGGGCATATTCAGATAGATCAAGGGGTGACAACAACAACAAGGGAAAGATTGCATCTCAGAGTGGAAAATATGGGTTTTGAGTTTTTATTTTATTTATTTTTTATGACAGTTGACTTCAAAACTTTTGGACAACATATTTTTTTTGGATATATGAGTACTGTATTTTTGAAAATAATTTCAAATATCAATGAGATAAATTTTCAAACGTGAATGTGATGATGGGAGTCACAAGGATGGATGTTTTTTTTAATTGACTAAGTTATGTTATGATTGTTAAGAGCTAAAAGAGAGTCACAAAGGGGTCCCACCCACTAGTTATTATTTATTTAAAACCCTTATTATGATTTATTACTTTTCCCCCTAACTAAAAAGTTGGTTGAGTTTTAGTTAACTTAACTAATGAAGTAGTTCAACTAATTCAACCAATTCTAATTTGATTAAAAGCAAAAGGAAAGGGAGGAACAAAGGGAGAATATAAGAATAAGCATACTAAGGTTTTCTCTTTGAGTTTGTGTTGAGATAGTTCAGTTTTCATTCATTCCTTAATTGATCATAGGCCTAATTCTTTTTTATGATATCATGGTCATATTGTAAACAAGAACATTCGGGGTTGAATTACATCATTCAGACACTTGTTTTTCAGAGGTGTTAATCTATCTCTGATATTTTGTTTGTGAATTAGTTTTCATGACTGACAAAGGCTATTGTTCAGAGTCGAGTGAGAAGCAATCTGTGGCAAGTTGATCCATCTTTCAGAGTTCAATTTTTGGTTTTTTGTCAGATTTCCTTTTGTATGTTTCATCGGGGACATCTAAGATTGACTTTGGTCCAAAACTTCTTCGCGAAATTTTGTAAGGAAAATGACTCTTTGATGAATTGGAATGAAATAAAGGATTTCTTTATGTCTCATCTATCTTGATTATCAACTTGGTGTCTTTACTTCTGTCTCTATATTTATTTCAGCAACTGTTATATTCAGAAAATCATATAAATAATGAGTTTTCCAGCAAGCTTTTATTTATGAAAAAGACTAGCCTAAGAACTTCTAATCAATACTTGTGATCACTTTACAATTTATGTTAACATTTTTGTTCCCAATATTTTTAGTAGTCTTCTATAATAGTTCCAAATTCATATACAATCCTTCCACAGTTCAAAAAAGAAGTAATAAATTCCCTTCAAAATATATAGGCTCCTCTCATGAGAGGTATTCTAGTTCCCAAAATTAATTGTCCTATCTTTCATGAAGGGTCGATGGTAGTATCCTTGTGATCCATCAAGAGTGTGTTCAGTAACATGCCATATCCCAAAGTCTAACTGTGTGGATTCCTTGGAAAGTATGTTTTCCATTTGGTTCCTTTCCCTGTAAATATGATAAAAAGAGATATTGTGAAATAAAATTTTGATTCTGATTACATCCTCTAGCAAAGGAATGAAGCGAGAAATTTGGCATCTATGTATCCCATTAGCCCAGTTGATGATAACTAGAGAATCGCCAAAGAATTGTAGAGCTCTGCATCCCTTCTCAAAAGAAAAGAGTAAGAATAGTTTTAAGGCCAAGAGTTCGGAGTAGTTATTTGTGATGACCCCCAACCCCTCCTTAAGGTAAAAGTAATGTGTATGTGAGAGAAAGAGGCAGCCACCCCCCCCACAATTTCTCTGATCAGACAAGGAGGCTCCATCAAAGAAAACCCATGGGATACTTGGATCAAGGGACTCATCCCTGACAACCCTTGGATGCATTGTTGTGCCCCCATCGGAGCATGTAAAGGATTTGTAAATCCCGATGCTTTGGATTGCTACCCTTTCGGCTAAAACATTTTCCTCCTGGAAGATGTGACCATTTCGGGTGATCCAGATTCCCCAGATGACAATGAAAAGGAAAGCCCGAAGTTCCTCTTGTCCTCATCTTGATAACCAGGCTTTTAAGGCTTGTTCAAAGGAAGTGCCTTGCCAGTCTGGGAGTGTGGGTAATAATTCTTTTGCGAAAGTCCAGACTTCCTTGACAAAAGGACACAGTAGAAAAAGATGGTCCAATGTTTCTAAGTGTGATTTGCAAAGAGAACAACAACCTGTCTTGATAAATAGGTGCCTTTGTAGATTGTCCCAGGTGGGAAGTTTATTTTCTAGAATCGACCAGATTAAAAGTTTCCCCTTCGCTGGACAAGATTGGTTCCAGATCTTATGCCACCACAAAATAGGCTCTTGTTGATGTAGATCCATTCTTAATTTTAAATATCTAGAATGAGGAGTATATTCGCCATCCCCTACATCTTCCTAGAGTAATTTGTCCTCTCTATCATCCAGTTGTATTGAGGATTCCCATAGGTTCTGCAAGTATCTGTTCCAAAAAGGCAAGTMTTCCTCTAAGAGTCCAATTCTATGCCCCACCAACCATCCTTGATGCCACAAATTTKTAGTGAGGGGATYGCCCACCTGTGCCAGATGGAARAAGCCTCCCAAAGTCAATATTTTYCTTAATCCCTCGAGCAGGATATGTCCAAGTTGGCTCCCTAGCCAAGGATCCAGRCCTAGGTGCACCAAGMATCCATTKCCCACTCTCCACACCAAACTAGTCCCCACTAGAGAAAAATCCTTAATCAAATCCTTYCATATAATAGAAGCCCCYATAGAAGACTTGTTTAAGGATTGAACCCAATCTAAAATTGAAAGTRGATCAATATACTTCTGGTGGATTACCTGGGTCCAGAGACTAGAAGTATTTATCACCCACCGGGAGCATTTTTCCGCAAGAGCTATAGAGAAGAAGAAAATATTATTCATACCCCATCCACCGAGGGCTTTTGGATTTGCAATTCGATCCCAACGAACTTAGGGTAAGAATTTTTTGTCCTTATTTCCCTGCCATAGATAAGTAAAGCACAATTTCCTCAATTTATCCAGAGTTCCTTTGGGAATCCAAGCTAAAGACATCCAATAGATCGGAATATCTTCTAAAGCTGACTTTACTAATACCAGCCACCCAACCCTTGAGAGCCATCGATGGCTCCAACATTTAAGTCGTTTATGCAATTTAGCTATAATCCATCACCAATCGATCTTCCTATAATCATTTGGTTCTAATAGAAACCCAAGGTATTTCAACCCTTCATAAATATCAAGGACTTGAAAGTGAAGTCTCTCCACAATCTAAAGTGTTTCCTCTTCATCCAATGAAGAGAAAGTGATACTTGAATTTTGTTCATTTATTTCCATGCCAGTGGCTTGTTTGAAGAGTAATAGACCATCGCACATTTTTCCAATATCCTGTCTTGAGCCATCACAGAATATTAAAATGTAATCTACAAAGAGTAGGTGTGATATGTATAATCTCTGAGAGATTTTGATGCCTATGAAGCTTCCAATAGATTTGGCTTCGTTCAATTAACGACTAAGACACTTTGCGACTAGCAGAAAGAGAAGTGGAGAAAGGGGACATCCCTGTTTAATCCCTCTTTCCACCCTGAAAAAAGGGGTGGTTGAGCCATTCATCAGGAGAGAGAAGAAAACTAAGGATAAACAAGCCATTATCCAATTTGTAAAGGCTACTCCAAACCCAAGATGAATTAATAGCATGCGAATATAGAGCCAGTTTACCCTGTTGAAAGCCTTTGAGAGATCAATTTTTATTGCTACACCTTTGAGTTTTTTAAGTTTCATGCTGTGTAGAGCTTCCTTTTCCACTCCGATTTCTTCATGGATCTATCTGCCTTTCAGAAACCCAAACTGTTCCCCCGAGATATGTCATGAAAGAGTATATTTTAAATGGAGGCTAATGACTTTTGAAATGATTTTGTAGATGCAGTTGTAGAGAGAGATCAGACAAAAGTCATCAAAAGTATCTGGATTATTAGACTTTCAGATTATAGAAATAAAGGTGGTTTTTAAAGGTTCATGAATACACCCATTTTGTTGAGATTCCTCCACTAATTTTAGAATATCATTCCCCAAAAAATCAAAGAAACCCAGAAAGTATTCAATCGTCCATCCGTCCAGACCTAGACTCTTCAATTTCTAGAAGGATTTTATGATAGCTAGTAATTATTCTTCAGTGACCAGAGCCATTAGTGACTCCCTCTCCTCTTCCTCCACAAAACATGGGAAGAATATGGCCGCTTTCGCAATTTCCCCGATTGAGGAGCCCAGTTGAGCTTTGAACAGTTCTTTAAAATGAGAAAGTTGAGATCCCTTCGAAAGTGTTGACCAGTTGGTCGTCCCTCTGAGTGAGACCCCAAATGGTATTATTCAATTTCCTGCCTTTGGAAAAATTATGGAATAATTTTGTGTTCTCATCTCCACAAGTGAGCCAAATAACCCAACTTTTTAGTCTCCATAAAGATTCCTTGTCAGCCAAAATATTTCTCCGTAGAAGTTACACTTGAGCAATTTCTTCCCTAGATTCCCTAGAGATAAAGCCAATATCAGGTTCAATTAGCCTATCCAAGATCTTTTTTTCAAGAGAGAGAAGCTCTTGATCATATTTTATTCTTTTCTCATGCGCCCATGAGATGGTATCCTGTTTAAATTTCATTAGATTTTCCATAAAAAGAATTGTTGTATGCGAGTTGTGTAGAGGTCCAATGGGAACCCACAAATTGCAAACTAAGGTATGATACTTAGGATCCTTTAGCCAACCTTCGAAGAATTTGAAGGGGTTGGGTGTGTGTCGGGTGATGCCCCTTAATTCCAAAATAATTGGGTTGTGATCTGATTCTCCCCTACTAGCGACCCATTGACGGGCAAGGCCCAGGGAGTCCACCAAGTCCTCCGATAGTAGAAAGTGATCCAAATGTTTTTCTACTCTATCATCACCAGTCCTCAAATTCCTCCAAGTTGGTTGTAGTTTAACTGGAAGCAGATCCAACAATCCCAAGGTATCAAGATAATGCGTGAAATAGTTAGTCAAGGGATCCAGAGTCAAATGAGGGCCCTAGACCTCCACCACTCCCAAGGAAAAATTTAGGTCCCCTCCCAAAATAACCCATTCCTAAGAAAGCCAAGGGCATAAGGCCAAAGAATCCTAGTATCATTTTCGCTCAAAATAGGGACCATAAATATTGATGAGCACCAAGGCACACCCTAGCTCCCTAGAGAATAAAATGAGACCAATCCCCAAGTGGAAGCCCCAAACATTATCACATATATCGCTCTTGAGTCTCCATCCTCTGGCAAGACCCCTAGAGTGTCCTTTGGCATCAACCACCACAAACGACCAACCAGGAAGAAGCGCTTCCAAAGAACATACCACTACCTCACTGACTCCCATGGTTTCCTAGAGAAATATTATGTCCAGGTTGTTTACAGAAAAAAGTCTTTTCAGAGACGATTTTTTTGCCGGGCTCACCAAACCCCTACAATTGAGGGAGAGAATTTTCATGTGGTAACCAACTCTTGGGGTTGCTTTTCTCTAAGTACAAATTCAATGGAGGATTGTCTACCTAAAGCCACATCGATTTTGGCTCGGTCTTGATCCAGAAGAAAGTGTGAGCATCTTCCCCATCCCTGCAAGGAAGACAAAACCTGAGTAAGAGATCCAAAGCCATCCCCAATATGATCATCTGTGGTGCAGCTTCTCTGAGTTTTAGAGAAGATAGCCCTATTGTGAAGGGTATAATGGATCGTAGATCCCTCAGGAGACTGGGAACTGGAGGAAGACTGAAAATCAGAGAGAGAGGAAGTCCCAAGAAGAGGACTAAGAGGGGAGCGTAGGGGAGATTCATTCTTCAAAGGTAAGAATACAGAGGCAGAAGATGAACCCCCAAGGAAAAAATTTGCAAGGGTCACCGAAACCAAGGGGTCCCTAGACGAACAGTTAACAAATGACACTTGGCCTTGAGTAACCAAAGGTGTGCTAGTCGGAGAAGGGAAAAGAGCTCTAGAGGGGAGGGAGAAAAAGGCTGACACAAGCCAGGGAGGAAAAAAGGGAGAAGGAAGCCCCAACGAAGGAGGGAGGTCTAGTGGAAGAGTGCCCAAAGGAAGTGTCAAATAAAAAATAGAAGATTCAGCCAAAGGTAAAGAGAACTGTTGCTTACCCAACGTTAGATGAGTTCTTGGACAAGCCAACCAAGAAGATTTGTGAGCCTTTGTGAGTTTCGGGTCTCTGTCCACTGAAAAAGGACCCACGGGGGGTGACATTTGTCGCCTGCCTACCCTACCCAAATCCCTAGCCAGAGAGATCCCCACCAATCTACCTCCAGTGACCCCGTAGTCTTATCCCACTCTATCCAGCCCTGGGCCTGTTCCAACATCCAAAGTGCCTCAAAATTTTCCCTTAAAAGGAATTTTTCAGTCCACCACTCCATGTCCATAAGCATGGAATCTATGGCATCTGAATGGAATACCTTCATAGTCCAGGGGATGAAGAAAAGTACCGGAGGTTGTCTTAATTTTCATCTCCTTTAAAAGACCTGGCTGAAGGTCCATCCGTACCAAGATCTTGGCTACTGTCATAAGCCCCGTTTCTTCAGAATAGTAGTCAGCCTCTAGGAAATTGTCGAGTATGCTACCAATGGCCAAGAAGCACACAAAGTTCCAAAATTGCGTAGGAAGTCCCGATAACTAGACCCAAACTAGAACCACATCGACTCTTTCCCTTTTAGCATAAAAAATTGGGTTCCAATGCTTAAGAACAATAGGGGTTCCCACCATTGTCCAAGTTTTAGAGAGAACCCAGTCCACATCCAAAGAGGAATTGAAAACAAAAGAGAACCATCCCTTGGCTAACAACCGAACACTGGGAAAGGAAGTAATTTTTGTGCCCCAGAAAGTTTCCACCCAAGAGCGAAGAAAGCCAGTTACCAACCTTTTTCCTCTTGATCACCCTACAACATCGAGTTCAGATAACTCGACCACACGATCCATAGCAATGTCCTCTCCAAAAACCAAACAGTTTGGATCGGTTTGTTCCCGAGCGCACTATGAACTCTTGGGAGCCGAGCGCTTTGAACCCCCAAAATCCTTCGAGCATTCTCGTCCTCCCCTCTTTGCCAAAACCTTGGATCCCTGACCTGGAGGAGTTTCAATATAGTTGGAAACCCTACCAGGGGAAGGTTCCCTCCCAAAGTAAGCACCTATCGTCATCGCTGGTTCTAGGAAAGATCCCTGATCGTTGATGAGCTCTGAGGGTGAGAAGTGGGCTCCAGAGTTATCCTCCACCAAATATTTTTGTGGTGAGGCCCAACAACCAACATTAAATAAATCCCCAGGTTTGGATATGATGCACTCAAATAAACCCTTTGGCAGTCCTGGAAGCGGTTCCAGCCCAGCCTCAAGACCCACCAAAGTTGTCGTCGATGGTCCAAATGTCAGCCCACTCAAAAAAGACAAAGTAGGCAAGGTGTGTTTCCCTAGAAAAAATGCTAGATGTCAAAGGTATGTTCAAACCCTCTGGGTCCATCTCTTCTAATCCCAATGAAATAGCGACAAGATTGTCTAGGGCTCCAGAAACTGGTCCACCCACCATGATGCCTGAATCCGATGCTCCATCTGATTCCATGTTGATCAAGCCAAAACCAAAAGATGCACGAAAATTCTTCCTTCTAAGATGAACCCGATTCAAACCCCAAAGAAAATTAGGTCCTTCCTCGATCGCCTTATCTGAAATTCGCCACCCACTCCCGGTCTCGGCCAAGATAAACTAGAATTTGGCCTCCTACCCAACCTCCGACCACCATGCTCGACCACCAAAACTACCTGAACTCCTATCCAGCTGCCATTGTTTCAAAACCCTCCAAACCATCCACCATCATCAAAAAATTCATCAACGTGACATATAAATCATCTATCACACATAGACATACATAAATAAAGAATGGTAGATAGAGAGAGAGCATTCTTATTTTAGTCTCTTTATATATTTTCTCCAAGATTTGATCACACAATAGATTTTTTAATTTTGTATAAAGAACATGGTTCAAATATCCAATTATCTACAACTTATAGGTTGCAAGATCATAAGGAGATGATTATTCTATCTATATAAATCAATTCATTCCTTTTAAAGATCATGCAAAATATGATTAATCTGTCTATATAAATCAATTCATTCCTTTTAAAGATCATGCAAATCTAATTGGGATTGGCATGGAGAATGGATTATATAAAAAAAAAATATGAGGAAGGATGTGTGACTATGAATTAGAGAAAAAGAACCCCTTTAATCTAAAATATTTTGCAGGATAATAAATAAAGCTACAAAAGAAAACCTCAAATACAAATCAATACATATCATGTGACGATCACATGTAACTATTTTTTTTCTTATGCTTCTCAATTTTCTTGACCACTACTCATAGGTGCCTTGTTAAGATTTATGATGCTCAATATTCTAGCTTCCAACGAAATATCGTAGGGATAGTCACATAGAGACTACAAGGATCAAAATCCATGTTAGTGCATGAAATCCATGAAAGTGCATGGGGAGAACAATCAAGAAAATTGCATACTAGAAAAAACACATTGTAAATTAACCTTTGGTCTGTTGGATCCATTTCCCCATCACAAAGTTCTATTTGTTTTTCATTTCACACTCCATCATCGACTACAATGTAAGAATTCAAAGTTCGACACCAAGAATGTTTGAAAACTTCCAACACCCCTAACTTTTAGTGTCTTTTTCTTATATATTTCTCGTTGCTTATTTCATCCTATGATACCCATTTCCATTTCCAAGAAAAAATATCACAAAGTAAAAAATGAAAACAAAAATAGAACCACCCACAAATGATGACACCTCAAAATAAAATAAAAAACATAGATGTGCACATAACCAGAATTTTTTTTTATTAATCAACTCAAACAACATGAACATGACATAAAAAAACTAATGAAAAAATCAAATCACATGGTCACACTAAATCAGATAAAAAAAATGGATCATGAAATGGAGATGAGCCACAATAGCAAAAGGGAGTAACAAACTAGAGTTGAATAAAAGAGAATAGATGGATGAATAAAATAAAAAGGAGTCTTTTCATCTCACCCAAGCAACACCCATTCCAATGCCTTCCATTTCATTCAAACTTGTTTATTGGTTAGGTCCCTTTATCTTGTTCCCCTTTTTCATTTTGATTTTTAGTTCAACAACTATATTTGGTATAGATGGCTCATAAATATTAATATCAAATATGCCTTGCATTATATTTAAATGTTGATCCTAAATCTGAATATCTACATTGTAATTATTTGAACAATCATAAAAGAGTTTACATCATAAAAGTTTTAGAGAAGCATGTTAATGGGGATGGATGTGTTAATGATGGCCACTTGTTAGAAGGGTTTATGGGTCATTTAATTTTTAGAAGGGTCTGGGTTGTGGTACAAATGTTAGTTGGGGCATAGCATTGTTATCCAAATGTGTCCAGGGTTACACAAGGTGTAGAGCATTTGTGCATGAAAATAACCCATGTGTGTGAGGGAAGGTATTTATCTTCTCTAAGTTGGTTTTCCTCCATTATTAAAGGGACTTAACACATCTCCAAGGTACAATCCAAATAAATGCAAACATATTCTCCTTCTTAAACTCAACACATATACAAGGTACAATGAGAATAGATGTGAATGCCATCTCCTTTCTAAATTGATTCATAAACACCCTTTTAAGACTTAGAATGTGTCTATTTTAAGATACGTGTATACAAATTCTATCGATTATAAAATAATGCCAGATGAGTATAGCATGGTTGGTTGAGAGGATTTTTTTTTATCATCTCCACTTGAGTCAAATCCTTCCCGTGACATGATTGTTGATTGGGATATTCACAAGTTGATTGTTAATGGGGGATATTAAGGTATCAATGATACCATCCTCAATTATCTCCTTGAGGGTGTCATTAATTATATTCCAAGGAAAAAAATGTATATAGTCTGAAAACAAAGCAAAATATAGAATGTGTACTTAAATACATGCCTTCAAGAAGTGAGTCGCAACTCACCATAAAACTATAATCAAGGCTTGGATGGATGAAATGTCGATTGTGTTGGACTAATAACATTACACTATAGATAGGGGAACCCCTCTCCTATGACTTTATTTCCCATAAAATTCTTTATTCAATGATCTACAAAGCTAGGGTTTTTCTCAGTAAGGGACAATGCAATTTTTGCACTAGGGGTCGATTTTGAAAAACATTGGCTTAAGTGATTTGGGTAGTGTTCTCACATTGACCTTGGCCAAAAAACATTGTGAGAACTTAAAGAAATAAATTATGTTGCTCGATTTGGATTTTATGCCTTTAAACCAAATTCTCAATGTGTCCCTAAATGGGTTCAGGAAGCAAGTTGCAATTATCCATGAAACTCTAGCCAAGGCTTAAATGGATGAACCATCAATTGTGTTGGAATTATGAAACTGGATTAAATCTAAGGGCAACCCTCTCCTATAAATAATTTTCCTAGAAAATAATTTATTTGATGATCTATAGAACTAGGGTTTTTCTCAGTAAGGGCGAATGCAATTTTTGCACTAGTGGTCGATTTTGAAAAACACTAGCTCGGGATATTGTGGGTAGTGTGATCATGTGGTATTTGGGAAGGCACATTTGTGAGAGATTATAAAAATCAATTATGCTACTTAGTTTTATTTTATTCCCATAAACCAAATTATCATTGTGTCCCCGAATCACTTTAAGAAGCAAGTTGCAAATCACCATAAAACTCCAAGCGGGGCTTGGATGGATGAATCATCGATTTTGTTGAATTCCCAACACCATAATAATTCTCATGGTAGAATCATATAGCCAATCTCATTCCATGTTTGGCTACCATGTAACATTTGTTCAATGGTGC
>JASDQU010239214.1:0-12295 GCA_032191745.1 Picea mariana
GATGAAGGCAGTTCGAATACCATTTTCTGTTATTGAAGACTTTATGGTTATAGCTGTTTAAGTAAAATAGGACTGTTTTTATTTAATAACAGATCCATGTTTTTAGGATCTGTGCAACTGTATTGTGAAGGCTATAAATGCCTATTTTGAAATCAAACAATGGTTCGATTCTGGATAAATGTAAGGCTATGTTTTGATTACTTATCTAATACAAAAAATCACAGTTTCCTTTTGTTACTGTAATCAGATTTTCATCTATCATATTTCTGTATTCTGTTTAGATCAGTTCAGCTTATGCTCATGATTTGAATGGAAGAACTCCTCATTGCTTAGTGTGACCCTGCATTACTTATGTATTTGGTTGTATAAACCCTGCAATTTAATGTATTTGGTTGTCGAGGCTAATATTCTTCACACCTCTTTTGTTATCTAGCCTCTGATTACAGTTCCTAAAAGCACTGGTTCATTTAGTTATCTGATAAATAATCTTTTCATTGCACTATCCTAGTATCCCATTGATCCACCTACTGAAAACAATCCATTTCTTAAGTTACCAGGCATACTTAGTTTACAACCCTAAGTAGTTTCCTGGAGAGTTAACATTTACAAAATTATATCAAAATCTCACCAACTTATAATCATTTTTACATTTACATTTACGATTTGGGGTTAAGCCCATGGGTATTACAACAAACATACCAAGAAGAATAAATTTAAGGTAGGAGATATAGTTCTCCTCTATGATAGTAAGTATTCACAGCACCCAGAGAAGCTCATAATGCATTGGCTAGGGCCATATCAAATTAAGTCTGTCACAGATGGAGGTGTTGTACAATTGAAAGACTTAGCAGGAAAGGAAATTCAAGGAAGGGTGAATGGTAGTCGAATGAAATCATATAGGGATATTCGACGCATTGACTCTCAATAGTTGCAACGCAACAAGTAAACTTGTACATATTGTAAATAGTAGGAGTTAAAAGAATAAAAAGAAAGAAAAAGGTAAAAAATGAAGAAAACACCAAAAGGAATTAGTTAGAGGAACAAGTGATACAAATATAGTTGAGAATAATAGCATGCAATAGACAAAAAATAGGTGTGAAATAATTTAGAAGACTGCGCACAAGAAAATTAGATACTGCGTGATAGAACAAATAAATAACCAGAAAAGCGAAAAACAAGTTAGAAAATTAATGACAGGGTTTATAAAAAGGGAAAATCTTGAACAAGTCCAACACTTAGAAATTTTTGAGCAATAAAGCACTTGAGAACGTGAAGAGAGAGTGATTGAGAAAGAGAGAAAGTTAGTGTAATGTGTGCAAGGAAAGTTAGATGGAACCCTCGAAGTTTGGCGCTCCAGATCGATTTATAAGAGCGAACAAACAATCATGAAGGAAGAAGGAAATAAGGGTAGAACAAGAAAGTTTTGTGGATCTAGAGGATTTTACGATGTCAGAGATCAAATCCTTCAGTCCTACCAAGATAGAGGAATAAAAATCAACCACGGAACATGTGTAAGTGGGTCAGAGAACAAAAAACTCTAACGAAAACACGAACCCTAATCCCCAAAACCCTACAGAAACAGGGGAAATGGATAAAAAAAGAAGAAATCCATCGTGGAGGAAGTAACGGTCGAAGATATTACAGGATAGCAAGAAATAGAGGGAGAAGAAGAAGAATAATCTGAGGATGAATCTACATAAGAAAACCTAGCCATGGGTCAGAAGAGGAAAGCACTAGGCACAATGGAAATCACTTTACCTTATCTCCCAGATGTTGTATTTGCAGTGGAAGACATGCTAGGGAAGGTGTTGAAGTTAAAATATGCAGATCATGATGTAACATATATGGTGAAGTTTCCTAACTTGACGTCGAAAGTTTACTTGGATAATCGGGGGGAGGTAGGACCCTTAGGGAAACCCATTTTAGAGCCCGTGCAGTGGATCACAGGTCTATACAACTCGAGCATTATGAACTTTCTAGACATACAAAATTTTGGCTGCGGTAAGAATGTAGGCCTTTGTATGAAGAAACTGCTAGCCAAGGTACATGGATGTATCCTATAGATGGACATGCCGGTCCCAATATATGTAGATCTCATAGCCAATTTTATATGGTTTCCTACCAGTGGTGTAAATCCATATCATTATTTGGACAAAAAATCCAGATACAAAGAAATTGTAGAAGAAGTTAAAGCACGGTTCGGGGAAAATAGGGGCACTAGGGGTATAATCATAAAGGACATCAACGACCTTGCAAAAAAATGATACAAAGTTGATGGCTTGTAAACTTTTGAGGAAGTGTAGAAAGGAAGAGGCCCTGACAGGAGTGATAGAGGTAGCTGCACAGTGCACAAAAGGTGTTGTGTTAAGCTAGGTGCCATATTTATTGAACCAATTTCTAGACTACAAAGATACACAGGATAATGGAACAAAATTCCATTATTCCTGGTTGTTAATAATGATAGATTTGGTGGGCTGGTAGTAGCCCAAATTTTTAGTCTTCTTGGATAGAAGCGAGAAATTCCACATAGCACGGTATACAAGCTTATGGAAGGTAAAAGACTCTAAGAACCAATAGAAGAACATTGTAGTGTTTTCCATGTTCTTGGAAGACATGATATCGAATAAATCCAATGTTTGGAGGACTCCAATCGAATTAGTCTAGGAAAATCAATGGATTTCTAATTTCAAGGCTTCAAGACACCATATGTGGATTCAAGCTAAGTGATATCTAAAGAAGAAGTGGTTAGAGATGAGGTATTGCACATAGCACAAGGAAGTAGATTGGATCATGAAGGACTGGCCTACGCATTAGAAGGTCTTAGTCACACAAAAGAAAGGAACAAAGACAAAGAATTAAGTAGAAGTAGGCACATCAAAGAAAACATGCAGTCCAACAGATAATACAAGGAGGGTTGCAGAGTGCGGTCAAGTCTCAATAAGTGGAGAAACAAGAAAGAAGCTAAGAAATAAAGATAAAGTGTTGAGGGAAGAAGTAAAAGGGGATGGAAAGAAGGGAGATAGCTCCCATTCAAAGGAAGTACAAGATGAGGAAGCATAAAAGAATAAAATTGAGGCGCATACATCAACCCCACCGAAGAACAGGACTTGAACACATGAGGGAGAAATAAGGAAGAAGATGAAGTATCAAAAGAACCCTCCAGTCCTTACTATTACAGAAGAAAATTATGAATTCGTCGTAGACAAAGTCCATGATAGAGGGGAGAATGTATTATTGGCAACAGAAGCACATAAAGAGGAGAATATGGAGAAATTGGTGGAAGTGCATGATATTTTACAGAGGTTGCAACTAATTATAGTGCATCATCCAACAATGTAGTAGAAAGAAAAATCAAAGAAAGAAATAGTGCATGAATAACAAGAAGAGATAGTGCATAAAGTAGTCATGAGTAGTGATAGGTTTAAGGTCACACCAGAGATGTTGGAGGTGGATGAGAATACAATGAAGAAACTAGCGAAGGACATGGAACATATGGAGTTGGTTATGGAGAACATACCCATGAATTCATTATATGAGTAACAATTAAGTGTGATGCAGGGGGTATAGTCTATAACTAGGGAAGATGCCACAAAACTAGTGCTCGACCGAGAGGTTAAGGAAATTTTACAAGTGACTTGTGAGCAGATCACACTGGAGAAGGAAGAGGAGAAGCATCATGCATATAACTTATAGAAGAAACTTGTGGAATTCTATAGGATAATACTAGACTATGTTCAGGCACAAGAGGTTACAACAGAAGATAAGATACAAAATATTGCACAGACAGTGGAGAAGTATAAACAAGAGATCATAGATTTAGCAAAGAAAATAACTCCTAGCACACCTCCCAAAGTATGGGAACAAAGACAGAAGGAGGCTACTGTGTAAGTAGATATCATAGCACAGGAGATCAAATAAGTGGAAGAACTATATGATAGAACTGCACATATTTGGACCAACCTGGAAGAGGATGAGAGGATCCAACAGCTGGAGCAGAGAGAGGAAAAGTTGAACATTGTAGTGCAGGACTTGAAGAATAGCTAGAGTACCATGGATATATCCCTGCGACTGAGAGCCGCATAGGAGATGAAAAACTTGCAAGAAGAAATAAAGGCTGCACAAGAGGAGAAGCAAGAAAGGCAGACTTAGTTGGAGCCATTTTAGCAAGAGGCTGAAAGGATGATAGAGGAACCGCAAACAAAAAAATCTATCTTGGCACAGGTGCATGCAGAAAGTAGAGAAGTGATGAAAGAGCACATGACAATGCAGGTTTTGGAAATACTGACAGGAAAGAGCCCACATGCCAAGGAGAAAGAGACAAACTTAGAAAAGAAGTTTCATGCGCTAGAGGTAGTGTTGTAGAAGGTGAACTAAGTCTGAGTGGCTCAGGATGATCCACATGTTAGTGTTGGGGACCTTTTGGAGAAGAAATATTTGGGAGAATAACAAAACAAACAAGGAAGGTTGGACCAAGAAGGAGAGCGTTCCATATTTTGAGGAAAATCAACCCGCGCGACAGGATTTGTACAAATCTAGTGCAAATGTGGACAAACCCAGCCATGACAAGGTTATGGTTATGGAGTCATATTGTAATGGTTTAACCCATTTTTTAAATATAAATAAAGGGTATGAGGTATATTATAGGATCATCATTAGAAGTATGTCTATCCTTTTATGTAATATCTTTGTGTGACTTTTTTCATACTTAAAGAACCTTTTGGAGTCGAAGTATATTTTTGAGAGTTGTGGAGCTCAGATGGAGTAAATATGGAGATGTAGCTGAGGGTTAGGTCGAAAGATGTGGATCTTGGTGTGACACTAGTTTGCCTCACTACTCTTTATTATGATGTAATGCGGACAACACTTTTTGATGAATATGAAAAGAAACAGAAGATGTTTGTGGACGTAGCCCCAGGGGGGTGGACCATGGTAAAACTATGTGTGCAATGTGTTTGGATGTTTTACTATTTCTATAGTTATGGTTGAATAATTAGATACATGGATGAATGACTTTACTTATAGTGCACACTAGAAATATGTATGCAAAATGAATGTTATGAATGCATGAGTTAATGGATATGATGAATAATATGGTAAAATGCATGTTTAAGTATAAATAGAAGTAAGAATAACAACCCCAACCCCTTCCCTGATTACGTACACTTGAGTCATGCAATCACCCATAAGCCATCTCAGGTGAGACTGCACTATGCACTTTGTGCACGGTGTTGCCTTCTGGTTTACCAAAGGGACCGATGGTGATAAGGTTTTTTTTGGAGAACTAAGGTAGAACCCAAGTGAACCCATACATCCAACAAAACCACTCCCACTAAATGGTGCTTATTTCCTGCCCATCACTCCCTCTTTTGCATGATCACTACTCTCTCAACATACACCACTAGTGCTTGCTACTCAAGCATATACTTGCTCCATTATTCTTGGAATACAACAAATCCTCTACTGTACTCACCCACTTCTGCAACATCTATATAACATTTCCTTACAGATTCATTTGATGGGTTTAAATGGTAGATCAATAAAGTAAAGGAGAGTTCCCAGTGACAATCCCCAGTTAGACTTACTCTCATTTGAGGTATCACCTGTAATCAATATGTGGGCATGGTAGCCACTAGGGTTAGATGAGATGGAAAACAAATTGAATTGTCTTCCAAAAAAATTATTTAAATTCTAATCATAAAACAAAAATAGAATTAACTATTCTAATCTATCTCTATTCTATTCTAACCTATCATGATCATGAGAAAAACTAATTGAATACATACAATTCGAGATAATATTATTGATTGTAGAAATAGTTCATGTCAATCAACAATATATTATAACAATCAGATTGCAAAAATGTCCACAAGTAGTTGCAAATAAAACATGAAATATCATCACTGTATTCACTAGAATTCATAACAACATAAGCATTCCAAACATTAAGCATAGAAATAGTTCATATGACTGGCATTTAAAAGGAAAAAATTAAAAAAACATATTAGCAAAATAGTCCCTAACATGTTTGAAAACAATTATGATCTCCACATACCTTTTGGTTTTCATTCACAAAGAGATAAAAGTATCATCTACATGCACAATGGGAAAAATTCATTCTATCTTCCTAAGAGATTTCTTTTATAAGATAAGAAAATCTCTTTACATTCTGTAATTGTCATCATTATAGATGCCAATTATTTCTTTTCATTTCCCATACCCCCACCTTCCTTATCATTCGAATTCCTTTTTACAAAAATTCAAAAAATGCAAAAATTTTAATCTCCCTTCGAGGCTAAATCATTTACAAAATTGGTCCACAATTCATAATATTGAATTATTTTGTTTAACCTGTCCTTATTTATTCAAGCTCCATCTCATCATGATATACCTTCTTAGCTACTTTTTCTTTCAAATCATTTCATGTTCCTTTCAAAAACTCTTTTGTAGCTGACATGGACTTCAAAGGTTGGGTGATGTATTAATTGACGATTTCCCTGTCAACTTTCTCTAGATGTTCAATTTACTGTTTAGTTTTATCCCTGAACTTTACCACCTCTACTACCCTGGTCTCACTAGGTCCTAGAATGTTTAATTGTTCATTAAGTGGCATGTAAAACATTTCCATGAGCTCACCAACAACATTCCACATTCTTGCACATGCTTGCTTGGTGCTTCTTAAAGTTTCATATACTTCTAGGTAAGTAATTTTCCATCTGTCCATCAATATATGAGTTTTTCCCTGTTCTTTTAGGTGAATCTGAACAAATTTGTAGGGAATTGTTTGTACCAATTCAGCCAATGCATTATCCTTTCAAATGCATTCTTTGTAATATCATACTAGCCCTTAATTTCTCTTAATTTATCAACCTGTTTCACAATATCTTCATTATGACTTTGGATGTCATTCATTTCAATGAACAAATTTGTTGGTGCTTCCTTCAATTGTTGATTTTCCTCAACAACCCAATCTTTGAAAACATCAAGGAACTTTTTTTCTTCACTACTTCCCTCTAGCTAAAGCATCTTTATTTCTTCTTCTAGTTGAGATACCTTGTGACCCTATTGTTCAATGAGTTTATTTTTTTCTTTCCCCTCTGTCCTCAATCCCGCCAACTCATGAATGTATCTATGCATGGCATTTTCTATTTCAGATTTATGGAGTTGACATTTATTTTCTGACATGATCTGGAATTCATATTCCATTTGGCGTTTCTACTTATACAATTGTTGTTCCATACATGTCACTTTACTCTTGTAGTATTCCAATTTGCAATTGAGTTAATTTACCGTGATAGTATTAGCTCTTGCAAATTCATGTAATGTTGTTGTTATTTCCTTTTCTTCCTTCTGAGGTTTTTCCTTGGTTATATCCCATTCGATATCCCTCTTAGTTTTTCCATGTTCATATGATTCTCCTATCCTTGGTCTTTTAGATGGTCTATTTGTGATTCCCTTCTTCGATTTACTCTAAAAGAACTTCCCTACAACTATCACTTCATCATCAAATTCCAACAACTTCAAGGATGAATATGATAATTCATACAAGATTACATTTAGAGGCGTCCCTGTGTTCATAGGAGAAGTGGGTACCGATACTACCTTGGTGGAGCCTAGAGTGGAGCTACCACTCCTCTCTTATTCTTCATTCTTCCTCTTCTCTTCTTCTTCTTTGTGGGATACTTCTTCAATATTCTTTTGTTCCTCAACATCTTTGTGGGATTATTCTTCTTCGAGTATTTTTTTTATCTTCCTCAACTTTGTAGGTTTCATTGACTTTGTGGGATTTGCCATATTCATGTTTCTTTTTTCTTCTGTGACTTTACGGGTTACTTCAGTTTTGCGGGATTCTTCATATTTATGGGATTCTTCGTCCTCAACAACTTTGCACGCCAGTTTTTCAAATGAATTTTCATGTTATTTATTTTTATTCATTTTATCCTCTACATCAAATAATTTCTTCAATGCTTCCTCATCTTTCTCCTGTTGAACCTTTTTCTTTGCATCTATCTTCTCTCGGGTGTCGACTACCAGCTTCTGTACCTATTCCTGAAAATGATTTTCCTTATTTTTTGCTTGTCTAGAAAAGGGTAAATCTGGTGTATCCCCAATACATGGGATAATACTTCCTCATAGGTTTTAACCCCTAGAAAAATATCCTCCTCTTCTTTGTCTTCATGTTGAAAAGGGGGAATCATGTTCAGTGTTTTATAATGATTAAATATGACTTTCTTGGGGTTGTTTCCATTTTTTGTCCCTTTACAAAAAATCAACTCTTTGAGAGCTATTACCTCTTTCTTTGCATGGGAACATTTTTTCAAGGTGTACTTCCCTAAATTGATAGGGAATCTAAGCCAACTTATTTTATTTCTTGTTTGTGGAGTTGTGGATATTCCTACTTCGATTGTCTGCTATGCTACCTCCTAGTCTAATATTAGTTTGTATGGAACATATCTATGAAACATATGCAGAGGGTAACTGAAACCAAAGACTCAAATATAGGTATAATTTTGATCAATATACTAGATTGCAATTTTTTGTAGGGATTCTAGGGCTTCTCTTGACAACCTCTGAAGGTTTTGACCAAAACGTAAGTGATGTAATGGTACCATGAACCAATAAAAAATATAGAAAAAATGATCATTGTACTTACTTATCAACATATCTGAGAAATATCCATGAATGGGGGTAAATTAGGGGTCCATTTCCAATTCATTTTGGGAATAGGAACATAGGCACAAAAATCATCAATAAGAAAGGAGGACATACAAAAACTTGATTGTGTGCCTGCACATGTCTCTTGGACATTGAGGTTGATATTGGCTGATAGGATTGATGCCCAATTGAATGGTTGTCCTGCTTCCACCATTGAGTGTGCCATGGCTATCCATTTGAGCTTGAAATGTACACATCTCTCCGCCCCATGTAGTCTATAGATCATTATCATGAGTAGTTGATATGGCACCCTAAAGTATTGGGTATTATATAGCCTACTGAGTTTGATGATGAAGGGTGTATATTCCTCCCACCAATCTTGAAGAACTCCTAATGGTTTCAGTTTTTCCTTCGCAAAGGCTTCCATGAATGCCTTATTAAGGAAGACCATGGGCTTTGACATTTGATAAATCCAATGAAAACTATCTAGTGTCAAAGGGTCTATTGGAGTCCCTTTCTTGCTGGTGATTGTTTGAGCCTATGCATTCACATTCTCATATGCACATCTAGCTACTTCATTATACGGTAAAATCATAGGTTGGGAGACAATAACATGAATACCACTCTTCTTTATGTTCCGGTTAAACCCTGATGTCCAGGTCATCTTCTAGAAAGTCCCCATTGTTTAAGATTCATTATATGTCCTACCATACATAACATCCCTAAAGTCCAATGTTGTGACTGGTGTCTGATATTGTGATTGTGTTAGGTCCTTCCGTCTAAGTTGATATAGAAAGTGGTGATGTTCTTCCCCTATGTCTTGAAGCCTTTGACATATCTTCATTCCAAAGACCTGTAGGATTCATAGTGTCTTAAGTTTTCGATAGTTTATGAAACACAAAATTCTCTTTCTTTACTAGTAACTCTATACTCTATCTCTCTATCGAAAAATATTAAATATAACTCCAATGATATACTAAATTAATGCACATAAATTTTTTATTCTCTGAGAATTATTGGTGTATCATTCAAACAATCAAACCCCTGTTCAGTGCTCAGTCTATTTGTTTTCAAAATAATGAATGCATTAACTCTTAAAATTCACTACATATGGGAAAAAGTGTGGGAGATGAACGTTTTTGGTACACAGGTTTGCGAGAAGAAATTCTCTGTGATTTGTGGTGTCTGATTGAATAAGTGAAATCATCAAATGTTTATCATATGAGGATCATACATGGAGATAGTTCTACATGTTTCATGGATTGTGGCTCACTATTTTGACAAGGAACTGCCAAAATTAATGTAATGTGAATCACCTGCGGGGTTTATTCTACAAGCTTTGTGGATTGTGGCTCACGAGAAATACAAAGAATCATAAAAAACAAGTTGGTATAAAATTTCCATGGGAAACACTTTGTAAGGCTTGTGTATCATAGGTTGCATGTAAGTGCGCTAAGAAGCAAACACGTATTATGACATGGGAAATACCTATGAATAATTTCCCTCAAGCATGTGCTTTGCAGGTTGCGAATGAATATTTTCATTACCAACAAATGGTCCTACCAAAAATTCCTACAAGGTTTCTTCCACAGGCTTACGCTTCAATGATTTTGAGTAAGTACATATGTGTAGTAAATGTTTGAACAGTGCACACATAATATTTTCCACAATGTTTTTTGGTCAGGGTTTTGTGTTGGTTTAGTGAGTTTGTGGGGAAAACCACTCGTAATATTTTCAGCATTTCATTCAAAACAATAAATAACCCTTAGTACGAGAAACAAATCTCTTTTAGGTTTTTGGTTCACATGTGTTTGCACCCAATTCGTCACCTGGTGAGCAAATCGAGGGTGCTTACATGCCCTGTTGGGTCTTGCAGGGCATGACAGCTGTGGAAGGAAAGGTTAGAGGAAACGGAACAAACTATAAGCTAGAATCAAATGAAAACAAATTAAAACTATGAACATGCGGATAAAGAAACAATAAACACAACAAAGACCGATATCACCAATGGTTTTGAGCTGGTCAATTGATGAAATCAGAGCACGATGAAGGAAGAGAACTGTGGTTCCTTCTTCCCCCAAAGGAAGGCTCTTGAGGCCCTCACAAACTTGCTTCCCTTACAATGCAAAGAACTGAGAATGATGGCAAAGGAACTCCCAGCACATTCACTCAATGGAGAGGTGAATGGCTCTGTGAAATGTTGTCGGTGTGTTATCATCAAAGAATGAGCCCTTGAAAATCTCAGCAGCATAACAATACCTGAAATTCCTTACGAAAACAATGTCTCTTCATGGATTTTTATAGCAGATCACCGGGCGATTATGTAACCTCTTCAAAGTGTGAAAAGGGGCTCTTTAGGGATTCGCTAGGTCATTAATCCGCCTACCCTGCGGATTCAGCTCGGATTTGGGAGTCAAATCAGATTGGGAGCTGGTCCGTAAGTGGTTGGGAGGCTGATCAATTAAATAAATGCACCGTTTTAGCAGGTGCGTGGGTTTTTGTGCTGACAGCCGTGCATCATGCGTGCATGCGCGCATAGTACGTTCTTGTCCTGCGCATGTGTGCGCGCACCAAACTACTGTAAAGTGCCCTTCAATTTTTGGTCACTTTGTATAGTTTTTGGCCCTTATGGAATGCTGTGAAATTAATTCAGTGCCATGAATGACTTCATTGCTGTTTTGATGATGCGGAGTTCTTGTCACCATGTGCGGATGAAATTTCAATGATAACAGATGCCCCCTGATGGATGAAGTTAGGAGCATACGTATAGCCAAAATCCATCAATGTTTCTTCTACTGAGAATGTTGTTGTAAGGGAGAGCAATAGTGGGACCTTTCAGAGCGATCCGTTGGAGAAAAAAGGAACTGGTAGAACCCGACCTTCTGAGAGTTATGCAGAAAAATATACAACTGTGTACAAACGAGGTGGGCATGCCCCATGCTCGTGTTATGTAACTCTGAAAAAAGATGATGAAAGTGTTGGTGTAGACAACTGCAGCGCCCTCGGGGGTAGTAATGATAAAGGCAGAAGACAATTCTGCAAGGGAACATACTCTGAATAATAGGCAATGATCGCGGTAATAAGCAGCGACGATGATGTGGGCATTGATGGCCCTACCAAGTTCAGAGGTCTTCGGCAAATCACAAAAATAACTGCAATAGTCACAAAGTAAGACCCACCATAACATGAGAAAGTGTTGGCGTCGAATTTTATGGGGGCCAATGACAGCAGGGAGCAATGGTGTTTCACCCTGTGTCGTTCGAGATCTCTCAGTAAAATAGAGANTGGCAGAGGTACATGGACGAAGTCAAGAAGTGGGAAGACTCAAGACTGCTCTTGGCTGGAGGATGTATGAGAGAAACAGTGGCCACAACCGTGTAACAAGGTCAAGTGTCAGGGGGACAACAAGACCGGTGATAAGTTGTGACAGAGGCGGGACAAGGTGAACAAATTCAGAGGGTAGAGGTAACTGACCTGTGGATTACTCTGAAGATATGGACGATGTCGACAAGGGTAAATGATAAGTAATGCTCCAATCAAGGGTGACATGGGTTGCGTGTGGCCAAAAGAAAGCAAGTCGCCAATGGTGACGACAAAAGAAAATGTAATGACTGGAAATAAAGGCGTTTGTACAATAAATAAT